>WURT03482828.1:0-21980 GCA_009936505.3 Holothuria glaberrima | reverse complement strand
AGTTTTTGTGGAAAGGGATTGTATATGATTGCTACATAATGGTAAAAAGTGTCTGGTCACGAATTTGTAATAAATGAGTTTATTAATTAATGAATTTGGCATTACCATTTCAGTTGTCAGTCAGATGAACAGAATCTCTTAGTTTGATCATTTACCATCAAGATTTGAGTAAATCTCAACAGTTGTGAAAAAAAACATGAATTTTGTGAACCAACTCAATAAGCCCCTTTAAAGCCTTGCCTTTTATTTTCCAGAAAGAGGAAATAATGGAAAGGGGGGCCATCCTAAACAAACAGGTGTCAGGATTCCAGAGCTGTGACTGGTTGGAAATGGTGGCAGCACACTCACACTGGTTGCTGTGGTTCACAAGCTAGAAGCATGACTGCCAGTTACGGTCGCTATGGTAAGTGGTGGAACTTGACAACTATAAGGACATGTGCATGCAGTACTTAAATTAATGCAGGGGCCTTGAAGGGCAGGTGTTTTAAGATGCTAAGGGACACGAACATGGCAGAAGCCCTTGGCTCATGAATTACAACTCCACGTTGGGTGGCAGCCAATTCAACTATTTATAATAAATTTGGTTTCTTTTGAAGGGCCAGTACAGACGGGAAAACCATAAGTTTGTCGTGGATGAAAGCCCACCTTACTTTGACATGGCTGGGGATCATCCCCTGAACCTCCCAGTTGCCAAGCTTCATCACTTCAAAGCCACTGCCTTTATCCACTCTGCCACAGCACTTGATATAGACATGCTGATGCTGTAGCTGCTCTGGTGTAGGTTCTCAAGTTGCTACCTGTGGGCCACTGCAGGCCATTTGTGACCTGCAACTTGCACAAAAATGGCCTGTGGAAGATTGAAGAGCCCCAAAATTTGAATAAGATTACAAGCAGTTTACACAAGTTCTAGCTAAGACAAAAAAGATGGAAGAGTAAGTGAAAGTGGTGCTTGGCCCAATATACTTGAGCACCCTTGTGCTTTGAGATAGCTTCAGAAGCCCTATTGGACAAGTCTTGCACATTGTAAGGCTAGTTAACAACAAACTGATTTGGGCAATGATTACAACATGTGCCTAGCAGACCAGACAAGTATATGTTTCACAGGGGAGGAAAGTGTGGTAGAGCCCTTCTGAGTGTAAATCTGTTGGCCTTGCATGTAATGGTACAGTCCAGTTTAGACTTCATCTTTGATGAGTAAATATGAAGAACTTGGAAGACCCTGCATGAAATGGTACAATCTCTTCTAGACAGTTTCTTATTGAGTAAACAGAAGAGGAAAGTATTTTTGAACTTAAAATATGTGGTGGAGCATCATGACAGATAAGGTACTATGATGGGCATATGCCATACTGAATTTTCAGTACCTTTGCAAAAGGTGGGTTTTCACAGATCATAGACAACTTGGAAGGACATGGAAGTTGATTTCAATATTTTCCAGGCATTGAAAGTCATGGAAAAGGGTCAACTTGTCTAAAAGTTGGGGAAACTAGGAAATTTGAAAATTTTAGACAAAAATTTTTCAGGATTGAATTAAGTTGCAGTTTACACCCTCCAAGTCAGAAAAATACATGTCTGGAGAAGTCATTGAATACTTGTTGTAAAAGCCAAGGAAAATCAAGAAATTGAAGAAGTGAAAGAATCAAGAACCCAGACAGGGTATGGTGTTGATACCAGGAGTTCCTGTCGACTTAAAAAAAAACTTCAAAAAAAAAAAAAAAAAAAAACTTCAAAAAAAAAAATTGCGAAGCACAACAATATATATTGGAATATGGTGACTCAACAGACAGGCCCACATGATACCTCCTCATCTTGCAGCCAATCGGTCATTACATACACAATATGGTGTGACTGGTTTAATGGGAAATCTTTTTTTACAGGGTCTGCAATAGCCGGTATCGCATCTCAGTTTGCAATGCAATTGAGCACTGTAGTGATACAAAAATTGAAAAAATATTATAAATTGCTGTACAAAATAAAAAATACATAGCAGTTTTGCAACAATATCCTTAAGGCTGACCCTGTTAGATTTACAGGTGGATTAATTGACACCAAAAGTAATTATACTTCACCATATTTGATCTAACCAACTGCAATATTTTTTGTTGAGTGCATTACCATTATCACAGTTCGTCTCTTCTTGCAGGTTGAAGTGGTTCGTCATGAGGGTAAAGGTGGCAATGTTACTGGAAGCCCAGGAATGAGGTGTTCTTCTCAATATACCACAAAGGGTGTGGCCAGAATCCAGCCTGACATAATTCGGGCCTTGAAGGGCAGTTTTTTTACGGCGCAAAGTGACCACTTGAGAGAAGCCTATATGGCTTATGAATTACCAGTTCAAGGTGGCTAACCAACACAACAATTAAGGTCAAATTTGGATTCTTTTGAAAGGCCAGTTTAGATAGGAAACTGTTGATTGCTCTTGGATGAATAACCTACCTTACTTTGACCCAGCTAGGGACCGAAGCCAGAACTGCGCGGTTGCTAAGCTTCATCAATTCAAATGCCACCGCCTTTATCCACTCAGCCACAGCACCGATACATGTTGTATTAATCATTCAAAAAGAGTAGGTAGACCATTGGAACTTCAAATAGTGGACATTGCTTGAAGGGGAAAATGAGTGGATACCATACATGGTATCAGGCAGGCTGATTTAGGGTGTGAGTATGTGGTATGGTTTTGGTGAAGGGGAGAAGTTTTTTCAGGTGAGGAGGGCAAACGTGTAAAAGTGAAAGCGGCATTTGATCATGATATGTCAAGAAGAGTGATCTGTAAAAGTTGTATTTTGTGGGATGTACCTTGGGGCACTGGGAGGCCATTGATTTTTGTACAGCCTGTTACAATTCATCAGTAGTGATTTGTTAAAAGTAAATATGGTGGAAGTTGCAAGAGAGGAAGGGGGAGGGGAGGTTGTAAGAGAGGGGGGAGGATGGGGATGCTACATGGTCATATACAGTTTGGAGGTGGTAATTATGATGTGGGAAAAGTCTGAGCTGCAGACAGGACAAAGTGATGGTGTTTTTGAACATGATATCTGAAGAAAAGGGATCATTAGGTGTTTAATTTTTGGCATGTGTGTGCTCTCTTGGGGCATTGGAAGTCTGTTGTGCTTGGTGATGGTTACAGGTCACATGTGATTAGGGAGAAAAGCTTACAAGTATAACAGGTTGGCACTGTATTTCAGAAGGGAAAGTGAGTGATGTGATACTTCACATATGTGTGCCCTGTGTTGATTGGGAATAGGTGATATGGCTCCAGTGTAGGGGTCCGGGAAAAATGACTTTGGGGTAAAAGAGAGAATAATTTGATAAGCTCTTGTGTTGTATGTTTGATGAGAGAATTCTGATAACTTTGATGTTAGGCATGTAAGTGCACTATGTTGTATTGAACATAATGTTTGGTGGTTATTCTTTGTTTTCTTATCTCATTCAAAAGATGGTAAAGCATTTTGAATCCTATTTTGTCGTTTCAGTGAAATGAAAGTTTGATAACATAACTGTTTGTTTCAATTGGGAAGTGACAAGTGAGTATTAGTACTGTTGTTTGTGAAATAACATCTGGGACAGTTGGACACCACAAAGGAATGTACAAATATACAAATAGTGCACACAACTAAGTTAAAGTAATTTCAACCTTTTCAGGGTGGGTTCATGCCATAGATCAGTGAAAATAAATTTGGTTCATCTAAATATGGTTCACACGGGATTTGTTCATTCCAGTGTATTACTAAATGTGGCATAAGGTTGCTTGTAAACAGAAGTGGTACGTAGACTGACAGAAAGTATTTAAGAATTGTAGTTTGAACAAGTTAAGAGGGACTGTAAGCACTTACCATTGAGAGGTGAATTGTTTGCATTCAAGTATGGATTTTATGATAATAGTCTCTTTCTTAGGTTTGACAGAAAAAGGTTTTTCCAAGGCCCTGGTTGGCTTCCTGGTTGGTTTCTGTTGTCTTGTTTAAAGGCAGATTCCATTTTACAAACTAAAAATTATGCTAGTCAATGCTCAAGTTTGTATCCATTCTCTGACACTGGTAGTCTCATTCTCAAAAGAAAGCTATGAAAGAGAATGTAGTCCACAAATCTAAGAAAACATAGCCTTGTAGAAATCAATTGACAATCATTTTACAGGTCAGGCTTTGCCGAGCTGCATTGATTCAGGCTCTGAATGTTTTCTAAATTCAGTTTCCATTGTAACAGCCTGAGTGGAAAATTTTACCCTCTTTTGGAGATTTGAAGATCTGAATCTTCTTGATCTAAAATGACATAACATAAAACAAAATTAACACTTCAAATTTTAAGGGCAAATGTAATAGTTCAGAGGGCATAAAGGAATTTACTGCATCACAACAGTATCAGAGAAGGGGTTCTTAAGCTGAGCAGTTGACCTCTTCTGGGACCTGGGCAGACACAGTTATTACCCAGTCACTCTTTGACTCTTGTGGCAAAGGACATTAGGTAATGTGGAAGAAAGATCTTTAGTTTTAACTAGAAGATGGAAGGTAGTCAAAACCAAAAGAGCATTTCACTGTTTACTGGCACTAGGCAGCTAACATCCTGCTTGCATCAGTAAGTTTACTGTATGTTGGACAAGATGTGACAAGCAATATCAGCAATGATCACTTAAAGTTTTTAGATAAAGGACAACCTTGACACAATTTTCAGGCACTGAAGTCTTGTCCATATTGCAAAGAAATACATGGTCAATATTTACAGAGCTAGTGAAGGAGCATCTAGAGACCAAGAGTAAGATGCATGGCTTGTTTGGTTAGCTTCATGAGCCAACATACAAGGTGACAGTCATATAAGGGTAACAATTAGCTCTGATCATGAACATCTGCATGTTGTGTAAAATTATTAATACTGTGGCATTTTGTACATATGAAAGTAATGTTCAAGCTTGTGCTGGGACACAGTATTATGTAAGAGTCATGTCATGACACCATCTTTACATGAAATTAGTTATTTTTTTTTTCTTTTTCATTTTTTGGCATCTCTCCAGTCATTTTAAATACTGCAGTATGTACTTGATGTCACCTGTGTAGGATAGTTTAAGGATGGGGTAGAATCATGCATGTTTCATACTTCATTAGTATGCCATCCATAGGCTAGTATAGTAAGTAATCATGAGTCGATCAGTATTATGAGTCGATCACTTCGTTCTAAACGCCAATACGGTGTGTAGGTGCACTGTGATTCCAACACAAACATGGCCCACAACGCATATTCTTCAAAGAACATCAAAAAGATGCATTTGCCTTATCATTTTGTAAGTTCAAAGCAAAAACATGACTCATGGCCAAATTTCCAAGTTTCTGAATAAGAATGAACTAGAAATTTGCAAACATTACCAAAAATGGTGACTGAAATGTCTTCCATGAGGCTTCCAGTCAAAATTTTGATTGAAAAAAAGAAAACATTCTTTTTGTTTATTAACATTAGAATTCTTAAATGTATTTAATAGTATTTTATCCTCTCGTTTTCTATAGTGATTGACTCAAGATTCCTTCGGAAACATTGTATTGTATTCTGTCAACTGCTTTCAAAATTTTCTACCGATCACTCAATCCAAAAACCACCAAAATACAGCACAATGAGGAAGACTCATTAGAAAATATTACTGCAATTTTTATTTCATTTTAGTAATGTTATTATATTTTTATTGTCACTTTAGTTGTTAAGTGATTGACTCATGATTACCCCAGTATAAATAAAATGGATATCAAATATTGAGTTAAGTGCATTAACTGTTAATATTTTGTGTATAGCCCACCTGTAGCTGACGATTTTGCCATTTTTTCAGGAGGACATGGTGGGTTAATAGGTTTGTGGTTATTTATAAAGTTGCTCCAAGACATACGGCTGGGTAACTGGAATTGGGCTTTATGGTAGGGGTACTTCCATTCCCTTTTGGAAATTTTGAGAAACAGGAATTTTGTCTTTTGTCCATAGGTGTACGAGGTTGGGGGCAGGAGGGGGAAGACTGCCACCCCCCCCCCCACAAAAAAATTTCTGTGGTCAAAAATTCGGGTAGGAAACAACAAAACTTTGGGCACAGAATAGGTGAAATTCAGGCAGAGATGAAGTAAAAGAGGAAAGATTGCCTGAATTTTCTACTGTGTTCCCGAATTTTTTATCAAATGCCTGAAAAACGTGCAAAATATTTTGTGAGCTTTGCGTGCATGTTGTGGTTTGGTGGTCTATTTTATGCACCTGAACTGCAACGAAATTTGGGCAAAAAATTTTCCCCAAATTGGGAGAGTCCTGTATGCCTTATGCTTTTGACTGTAATAAAATGAAAAAAATGTAAAATGAAACACTATTTTGTTCTTATGTTGTACTGTGTGTTTTACAGTCTACACAGTGTGTGGATTGTAAACCACAGATGTGTCATATTGAGAGTACTGTAGGTCTGTAGCTGGTAAAAGGAATGACAAGTGCACAAGGCCAGGCCATCCTGGATCTGGGGCCTGCTACTTATTTTTAGTTTAAAATTTTATTGTCTTAGAACCATAACAAGAACTCAAGAAAATGTTGATGGTGGAGGAGTTCAATGGCCATCCCCCTTCTACCTCCCCCAGTCCTAGATAGAAACCTGCCAGTGACACTGAACTCTTATGACATTGTATGTAATTGACAAATTATGCAGCCCTGCCTACACTAAAAATGGAAGTTTTCTTTTTCTCTTTTTTTTTTTTTTGTGATCTATGATTTTCCATCAGAATTATTATGTTCATCTGTGAATGATTTAGGTGTAATTTGTTTTGTTAGTGCAACAGACAGAGATTGCATAGCAGTCTGGAATAATATATGTTGGAGAAAATGTTTTTTTTTGGGGGGGGGGGGGCACATGTTAATCAAGCATGTAACATGAGTGCAATTAGAGACTGCTGCCAAGTCTCAAATGTTTGGTCATCTTAGCTTTTTATCCGTATTTTTCATGTCAATAACATCACATGTAGAAATGTGCCAAGTAGTTTACAGGAAATAAAAGTTTTGTCAGAAATGAAACATACTTCTTTATGATGTTTGTGCTGTTTCCTTTATATTGAAATAAAGCAAGTTAGTAGTGACAAGACTACCTAAACGATAAACATGTTCAAAGGCATTAACACACTCTAATAAGTATAAATTGTCAAATATATTGAATGCAACAAGGGATGAAGATTTAAAGTTAGGGATGAAGTTATAGGGTGTAATGCAACCAAAAAGAAGCATTTTTGCTCAGTGATTAAAAGTAAAATCCCCTCATGACAAGTCTGTTGGAATTAGTTCAATTATCATCTCCCATTCTCAAGGTAAACTACAAATCTGACCATTTCTGATTCAAGCCAATGCCGGTACAAGTGGTGATGCAAAGTGTTAGCACTTCTGTTGCTAACTATGCCCTGTATATGTCAATCATTGCATGTCAGCCGAGTTTCTTTTGGATGAGCGGTATTGATATTTTTCAAGTTCAACAACTTTTACTGACCAAATAAACCTCTTTGAGTCCAATATATCTTACCACTGTCCTTGAAGGCATAAGAAAACAAAACCAAGAGTTATAGCTGGTCGAGTCCTTCTTTCAACATATTAGAATTTACTGTACTAAGGTCAGTTTTTGAGGGCTTTGCATTGTGCCTGTAGCTATTTTCTGAGAAGTTTACATCATGCAGCCATTAATATAATTTTCATATTGCAGGACTTAAATTGTACATGGTTGTCAGTGGCCAAGTTTTTATGAAATTCATGTTTGAAGTTGTATGTGTAAGCAGTGTTCTCCACTAGCCGTTTTGTCCGGGTGCGCCGCCCGGACAAAAAATCTGAAAAGCGTGCATCAGCACCCAGACAAAAATCTTGGCATTCACCTCTTTTGGTAGCGTTGGAATTGTTCAATTCAAATTTAGCATCACGTGTAGTACCATTTTGCATCTAACCCACCTTAAGTGAGCAAAATTTTTTCGATTTTTGACCCCTGGGACTCCCTCCCCCATGGCCAGGATGGCAATCGATGTCATCTGCCAGATCAGAGAAAAGCACCCGGACAAAATTTGGACCCGTGGAGAACACTGGTAAGGAAGGGCCCTGTTGTGCTCAGTCCTAGATTGGTATTTACATCAGTTTCAAGTCAATAGCAAGGGGTATGAGGGGTACCAAAGGTACCAGGAAAACATGCACCCTCTCTCTACAAAAACTCCCTACCCCCAGAAAGTTAAAATAGAATATTTCATTTTAGTATAAATCATCTCCTGCTGGAAGAGGACATCAAGAGTGTCAGGGTCAAAACCACCTTTGTGCTCCTCCACAACCTCCCGAATATACGCAGGATCATCTAAAGCTGTCACTCTTATCGATTTGACAGGACACAAAATGAAGTGTTTTAACATTTCCCCTTCCCATAAACTTTTGTTGCCCTAAAGGCAACTTGCTGGGAAAGCAGTACATCTTCACCATGTGATCAATATTGTCATCACTGTGGACAGCAGCAGACAGAAAAAAAAAAAAAGAAGTCAGAGAGTATGGTAACCAAAGTTTTATTTTTACAAAAAGTGAAATTTTGAGAATAAATATTGCAAATCAGAACATGACTGTTCTTACACAAGTTCATTGTATTCTCAATATATACAAACACTGACTTTTGAGGGTATTTGATGCTCTTAACACAGAGACCACAGAGAAAATTATATGCTAGGCAGAAATGTGAAGAAATTTTTACATTCAAAATACAAGGTAGAATGGGTTCTTTAGAATTTAAACCAAAACAAATCTTCCCCCACGCTCAACTCTAAATAATATTGTACCAAATTACAAAATACAGCGACAAATTACAGACATATTCAATGTGAAAACTTATACAAATGTTACTGGCTATGGCCACATTGGGGGAATAGATTTTGAGCATTGCTGCCTTTAGCAGGTGGTAAAGTGTTCCAGTACTGGATGGCCAGACTGGAAGAAAACACTATACGCACTGCAATAATGACTATACTCACTGATCTGATAGGGTGATTTTCCTATGTCTTGCAAGGACATCATACATTATTAAGTGTCCAATTTGGCATGGCACAGAAATCGAGGAAGGGGTAACTGGCAAAAAACTTGTGTGGATCTGATACAATGTTCCTGTATGGTTAGCTGGATCCCTCGTAAAAAGCCATAATGTGTACTATTTAGTGCTGTACCGGTACATAAATGAGTATAGCTGCCACCTGTTAGTGACTATTTTGGACTTTGCCTATCATGCCAGGGGTAGAATGGGGTGGAAGGGATTAAAACTCACTGTTGCCATGGTGATGGAATATCACACTACTTACCAAACAGCAACCTGCCATACTCCTACAATAGTTTATTATAGACTCAATTTAGTTTGAAATCTTTAGAGGGCAGACATAGAAGTTAGCTGAAAATGTCAAACATACAATCTGGTTTTTACTTGCACACATCAGTTCCACAAAGTGATAAACTTAGTGATCACAAATCTTCATCCACATCCACCATGCTCTGGGCATTAGCTCATAAAACATCCTGGGATATTAACAACATGCCTCTTTCAAGATAAAAAAATGGAAACTTAAACAAGTCAAATCAACCAAACCACTTTCACACAATACATCACCAGAAACAAAATCCTTTTAAGTTTTAATAAATTTACAGTCTTTCCCTACAAAAAGCTAAGGTAATCTGTTGAAAAAATGGTTAATATTTAATACCTTTATATAACACTAACAAAACTTTTGCCACACAGCAAATTGGCACAGCTAACCTCAGTTAACTACTAAAATCTCATCTGAAGAAGACTATAAATATATGTTAAGTTTAAACTCCATCATCCAAGGGGTGGTCAAAAAAACAAAAAAAAAACTCCTAACTTAGGGTTAGAATCTGTTAAAATATCCTTAAGGTATGAAGGATAAAATACTGATATGCTATGAGGTAGAATCCAATCTTGTGTGAGGAGTATATGCAGCCACTTACGTTAAATACCAAAAATGCCTGATGCAGAATCTGTCGTCTCTACTTCAAGTTTTGTATGATTCAGATAGGGCACTTAAGTATCAAAAAAAGATGAGACTATAGGCTTTTTCACTGACTTTAAAATGTTAGGGGTCTCTCTTTCTTCCAGATATTATAACAATCTAATGTGGTTGCAATACAGCTGTATCTAGAGTCCTGCTGAGGGTTTGCACCATTTTCACACCTGAGCATGCAATTAGCCCAAGCAATGCAGTCCAAAACATTGAAACCAAAACCTGTTACAAAATGATGGAAATTTGATGTTCGAGCAGCAACCAAAACTTTCTCCAATTAAACTTGCTAGTCACTATCTTTTGAAGTTTTCCCAAGTGTTGAATATTTACTTCACTTAATGGTAAACCTAACAGAACATGGTGCTCAACAGACAGAGGACCAGGGCATTTAGTCCTGTAAACTTTCAGCATAAACTTAGAATAAGGTCATGTTTAGACTGTAGTGAGAGTTATCTAATGTTTCAATTTGCAAATTCTTCGAGACCTTTCTTGTGGGGTGGGATTATACACTTGTCAAATGTAACCACCCCCCCAAATATGGGGAATAGAAGGGCTTTTGCAACCCTATCGCCAGGGATACTTCTTCCTTTTAGTCCCTGCTGTAGTGGGAATTTGATGGTGCTTTTAGCTAAAATGTGGAATGTAAAGAGTGGACTTGTGGGAAGTTTGCCGAGAAAATTAATGAGATTATGGGGGCCTTTATGGGTACTTTCAATACCAGTACCGTATAATGAAATGCTACCAGCTAAATAAACAGGGATTTGGCATAAATATTAGCTAGGAAGTGCAGTCAAATGATGCTTCACTATACCAAGATTTACTTTGATTAAGCTGGAAATGGAGCAAACTTGTTAATTCTTAAATTCCCATAAATCACATCCCTGCTATCAGGGAAGGGGTAGTATGGTAACAAGTACCAAATTCCATTTAATGGGACCAGTCTCATCTTTCTTACTTGGTGCTCCTGCAGTTGTCCTTTATGTAAGTTTACAACACGTTTGGAAGACGCAAATAATTTGGCAAATCTGCTATCATCAGTGTCTAGATAAGATACTACTTAAAGGCCAGAAGATGATGAAGCTACTAGCAGGGCCATAACCAGACAAGTCATCAGTTTTCTAAATTTACAAAAAGATGCAAACCCTCTCATATTGCCCTTTACATATAGCCAAACATGAGAGGCCACACCACATAGGATCACACTCAAAATATGCATTTTTAGGCAAAACTTGATTTAAGGACAGATCTATGGCCATTGACATGTACACCAATTTCATGCCGATGCTACTAACCCTCCCTGCCAAGGAGGAAAGAATGTACCAGTATGTTAGCAACAAATTGTGGCAAGTCATTATGATGTAACACACAAGTTTTATATATTCTCTTCATTTTGCACTCACGTTGTATTTTATTATGAAATATGCCAATTTGGCCTGGCACAAAAATTAAGGAAAATGTTGGCTGGTGCAAACATTGGCAGATCAGGTATAAACTTTCCTGTACGGCCTCCCGAGGCAACTACCTGTCTAAAATAATACATTTAATGGCTGCAGCAGTTGTTTCATGAATATGTAACACATCCTGAGAATTGGATCATATCTTCAAAAACATCAAACAGACACAAAACTTACAAATTACACAATGTTCAAAAGTGCTTACATAAATACAAATCTTTTCCATTAATTCAAAAAATAGAGATTTTGTGGTTCTTTTTTGTCAGGCTTATACATCACACCCTCTTTCCATTGAAACTTGTTAACTATGAAGTTTAAACAGAGTTACATGTAAATGAGAAATGTGCTAACTGGTGAAAAATGTATACCACTTCTAAGTGCTGTTGATGAAATTTTAGTACTTGAACTTACTACATCTTGAACCTTAAAGGTAAAATTTAGTCACTCCAATTTGGATTAGTGTAGTAGTCTACCCTATTTAATGAATGGCTCTTGAAAATTTTGTGACAATTGTTTTTCTCACTAAATTGTGAAATTTAGGAGGAGAAGCTCCCTGGTTTATCTTGAATATGAAATATTTAAGTCCTGAAATATCATGAAAGATACTTGGAAGAGAAATAAGAGGAAATTTGTGAGATACATCTATCATTTCAAAATAAGTTTGGGATGACTGTTTATGCCCTTTAAGTCACGGTCACCCTATAGAGAGGATATCCTTAATACTGTGGGCCAATTTCCTGTCAATTTGGACAACAGACTGTTGTCAGTTGACCTGAAAGTCTGTACTGTTTGCAGTCCAATACCTTTCATGACTACACATTATAAAGGCAACAGTTTGAGGCTGAAAAGCAGGTGAAATTTAGAAAAGAGAAACATTCTTCATCAATAAGAGTTAAATTTATGAAAAAACAGAAACATCCTTCATTAATAAGAGGCTATGACCTTACCTCTTTTACAACGACACCCTAAGTTCAGTTTAAGTAACCAACACTGTGATAAACTGTTGTATTTCTAACACTGCACATTACAATAGAAAAAAAATTCCATAACAATACCCACACTTGCCTACAAGTTTTTCTTTGTTGAATAAATGCATTCGTTTTTAAATTCTACTAAAAATCCTTCCACTTATGTTGCAAACTGAAGGATTTTGGCAGTGAAGAAATCAAGTTGTTAAAGTTCCCTGATTCTTCCATGGTAAAACCAGGGTTTTCCACGCCTGATTCTAAGATGTTAACTGGAAGCGACCGCTAAGAGGAATGTAATCTGACCAGTCATTAGTCTAATCCACTTGATGGTACCAAATACTTTCAACCACATTCCAGTGTCACACATTGCAGCAACATGCTACCAGCTAGTAATTGCAAGTTCTATTTGATCACAATATAATACAGACTGACACTAACATAGATGAATTCTGATGCACACCTATTTAAGTTACAAGCTTATTAAGCAGCCCACTGAATGTTACATTCTGAATCTCTTTGAAAAAATGCTCTGTAAAACTTCAGAATTAAAAACATACGTCATGGGAAACCTTAAACAACTACTCGCCACCCCCACCCACCCTCAAAAAAGAAAACATCTCATGAGAATAACTGATTACCAAGGTTTTAAAGCTCTCAGCTTATGGTAATATTCACTTTGTACAATTTTTTTTATTTTTAATTTTCTGTGCAATTTATAAGTTAAACATATATAATAGTTTCATGCATGGGTAGACAAAATAGGAACATGACACTTATCTTTTAACTCAAAATGCAAACATATGTTGGAGTCTCCATAGATTTATAAGTTAAAACATCAAAATCTTCTGAATACTTTAGTGTTAGCATTCACCAGTTGTCTGTCTGCAATTATCTTTATCATTTGGTATTCCTTCTGATCTGGCTCCAGACCCCACAAGGAAGCTAGGGGACAGGATGGCCAGGCCAGGGCTGGAAAAAAAAATTGTTTATTCTCCAGGAAGTGAGCAAAATTTTCTACAACTCTTTCTGTATTTTCATGTACAAAAAAGAGACAGTTCCCTCCAAATGCCTCCCAGCTTCCCAACCTTTTTACACCTGTGAGGATGGATACCAGCCTATCAAAGCTTACTTTGACCCCAGCTGTACCATGTGATATAAGTTTGACTCTTTTTTATTGTTTTAGCTAGTTGCACATTTCCTGCATACTGATCAGAGGACACTGAAATTACTGAATATTTCTACAAGAAATTGGTTTACTCTGGCAGATGCGTATCACACCATAATTTTGTACTGTTCTGTTGTTCCCAAAAAGCCTGTAAGAGTGTACAATTTTTTAATAATACAAGATTAAGTCAAATCTAATGGGTATTTAAGATGAACATGCCCTACTTACCCTGTACCACATATCCCTGAGGTTAATTGCAATACCAGGACAATCCCAATAAAGAGCCATTGATGTACAGCTTGCAGTAAAACAAACATTCAGTCTTCACACCGGGTGCATGCCATGAGGGAGAGCCTCATTCCCAGTCTGCTGACTCAGCATAACATGTCACTTAATAATATTCACACACTGAGTCAGCAATAATCTCCACATTCAAGGTAAAGAGTACAGTTTCAAACAGTTTGACTGGTTTTAAACTTTAAATTTACATATTCTTCAATCACTGACCCCACTTGCCTCTTTTTGTGTTAAAACCACATCTCCATTTCAAGGAATACTGGCAATTTTTTGGGTCATGGATGTATCCAAAACCAACAATACTTTTGTCCTGCAATGCTGCCACATCTTAAATCCTCGGTGTTATACCCTATCCTTTTCCAAATGTGGTGAACTCAACTCTAGCCTAGTTCATGGAACAACGTGGTACAGTATTAGAACAATGCCAGACGATCTGACTGAAAGCAATTCCTGCAGTGGGCAGCTTGGAGAATGCTGTAAACAGGAGGCTAAAGCACATACCACAAGAGAAAGGCCACGAAATCCATTGGTCTTTTTCAAAAATGCTGTTCCCTATATCCTCCCACTGTAGGCTCAAACCTGGTACTACTACCAAATGGCATTATCACTCTAAAGGGGGATACATGAAGAATTCTAGATAAGTTAATAGTGATGGCTAATTTGGTGTCCAAATGCAGCCGTGGCTGTTACGACTTTAGAAAGGAAAGTATAAAAGAGTGTAAGAAACAAATTACCTTACTGCAGGGGTCCAGAAGGCTCTGTGGAATTCCTTCTGAACCTTGCTGGCACTCTGAAGTTGAACATTCAGGGGAAACCTGAACTATTTATTATCATTATTTACCACACACTAATATTTGTACGAAGATATCATGTTTTTTGTTCTTCAGTTCTGTGCGAGATGACAAACTGCAAATCTACACTTGTGTACCAGACAGCGGCGCACACTACGAGGTGTATTAATATCCTTCTGGATTTTTTATGATTTTCCAAGAAGAAGACAGGCAATAAGAATCACAGTTGCTCCCTACAAGTACCAACTGGCATAGCTAAAAACCTGGACACTTGACTTTCCTTACCAACATTTCAACCAAACATTTTCTACCGCTAAGCCTATCATGTACAGTACAGCTAAGCTCCATACTGGCTTGACCATGAGGCCTTTAAGGCACTACAATCTCACCCCAAACATATTTAGCAATATGATCATACCTATCAATACAATTAGTGCACTTTGATTGACATTCATTCAAACAACAGGTCTCCTCTGGTTGGTCAATGATGACTTATGCAGTCACTTGTGTTCCAAACTGCTCACATGCAGAGTGGTATGATAATGTGGCCTTGAGCAATTAACTCAGTGCAAGGTATCATAGCTTTTGCTTGGGAATTGTATTAGACAGGTGTCTTTTGTTCAAACTGAAGGAGGGGCTAGAAGCCTAGAAGTAAACTTAGTAAGAAAAATTTTCACTGTCTGGGGTGATATTGTACGGCTTTTAAGTAAATGGCAAACAACTGGCAAATCCAAGACGATACCAACATTCTCTGATCCTTTCACTGAATAATGCAACACCATTCTACAAAGACAACCTATTATAATTAGATTACTAAATTAATTACTGTTTTGAAAATCTCCATCCCATGCCAACAGTTACTGCACATTTTTTTTTTTCTATAATGATGTTATTTTTAAATGACACTGGCCATTAGAAATTGAAAATTAAGATCAAGGAAATGTTATTTTCGCACTCCAGCTCATACATTATGACGATAAACTAAATTAAACTTGTACCTTCATTGCAACACTGCATGAAATGAGTGTCAGACTTATTAAGAACCAACCTGACCACTTCTGAGTTTAAACACAGTAATTCAACAAAATGGAAGTGATATGTACTTTTGTATCTGCATATGAATTTAAAAATTGAAATGGACCGTCAATTCAAATCTGTAAATAAAAATGACAAAGCACTGGAAATTAAGAATTTGGATGAAATGAAACTGAAAACACACACCAAACCACAGGTCCTGAACATAAGATCTCCTAATTAAGGTTTCATATAGAATTTTTACATGGAACACTTTGTAAGCCTTTTCAGGATGCTAATTTACTTGGTAACAGTTCTTGGCAAAGTCCAAAGAAAAACCCACCTGCAAAGGTATATTTTATTTGTTCAAAACCACCATTGTGATGCTAAAGATATGCGAGTAAGGTACAGGATTAGCATGTCGAGTACTGGTTGCAGAGATCCTGAGAGATGGACCTTTTTAACCCTCATTGCTGTTTGGTTGCTGAAAGCGTCTGTTGAAATTCAAACACAAAACTGTTCAAGCCAGTCACGTCATTGTCAACTACCTGTGCTGATGACAGCGGGTGGATAAGTATTTTGAAAACTTTTTCCCTAATGGCTCCACTCCACACGATAAACAGAAAACATCAACAGTTTGTCATTTACAGATCAGCTGCTTCAATAGCTGAGTTCAAGTTGCGGCTGCTGCCTTCCATCCAGTTTCAGATTGGGAAAGAGCCCTCTCAAGTCTGCATGGCAGTCAACGAGGCTTGAGAAACCTCATCTTCCATATCCTGATGAGAGAAAACGATCTGACTTATCATGCTTCATTTTGATGTCTCAATTTTAAGTGATTAAATAACATAAAGGAGGGAACAACCTTTACTACAGGCAGTGATCTATGTTAGCCAATGTCAGTTACAGGAAAGGTTTGCTTCGAAAAATAGGCCTCCAGGCTTACAATTGTCAACTGAAGTACGAACCACCCGTCAGTAAATGCCATGTTATTTATATTTCACTTCTCTATAGGAGCTATATGCAGTAATTATAAGGTGCCAACAGCTAGCATGGAAAACCTTACAAGCACATACCACAGGATATCAATAACTCGTCAACGTAATCTTTCAAGTATGTGGTTGTGCTTAAAGCCAAAGAAAAATGACAATTTAGCGGACAGCATTCTGTATAACACCTGATAAGAGACCATAAGCTTGTGCAGGTAACCTGGCTCTACCTTCTCAGTTGCAACTATTGTCACAGAAAAGTGTCAATGTGATTGGCTCAAAATGTAACAAAAACTGCAACCGCACAGTGTCACTCCCATGCGTTTATTGCAGTTACACAGCATATCTTTTTAAACTGGGGTAATTGTTTTATTTTATAATAAGAACTTAAGTACATTCTTATGCAGTGCATAATAATTATCTTTAGCGCAGTTCATTTAAGTAGGAGGCAGAGAAAACTTTTCTTACCCCAATATTTGGTCAAAATGCTAACATTTTTTTCTATTATTTTGAGCACGATATAACTTTGCAACGACTTCATTAGTAAAAAAAAAAATTAAACTGGAAAAAAAAATATATATAAAATAACTCGTCAGTATCCTCCCCAATGTTGCACATAAGCTGATGGCTTTGAAGGAAACAACCAATACGTCATAATTTACATTTGGTTGTTAAGTCATATTTTGTGATGAATCAGAAGGCCTTTCAAACAGCTTGCTCATCACCTACAGTGCAGCCATGTACTGTTTGCACTGATGCAGAAAGGTATGCAAGGAGCAAACAACACACCTTTTCACACTCTACAAAACGGCAGGGTGAATTGGCCATGCTCCCTAACAAGATAAACCAGCTGTGAATCAACCCCAAAACCTAGATTCACACATCCACCACCAAAACCACACCAGGCTGACATATTGTTTGCAAACTTACCTGAATCAACTGTGTTTTATTGTATTCCATGCGATGTCTGTAAATACACTGGCTGAGCTGACAATGTAATTTCTCCAAGCGAGACACAGTCCAGTTTGACGTGACTGAGACCAGCCTTTGTAGTAGGTTCTAGGAGTCAATGGAAGCAGTTGGTTTTGGTAACTTAAGATTTGTTTCTCACAGATTAAAGACACCAATTTTTCAGATACTGACTAAAATAAATATGTAACTGGAAACAGTTTCCCTGTCACATAACTAACAAATTTGTACATACAAAAGGATACTGGCACTGGGAACTCGCATAAAACTAGGAAAAGTCCCTGAATTATTACTACCATTATACCAAAACACAACAGTCATCCTCTTTAACTGCTTCTCAAAATGGAGTATTGTCTAATCAGTCCAAACATTGATTTAGCAAATTATTACATATCACCTCTCTCTCATACTACTGTCTCAGGTTTACTTATGTCATCAAAGATACTGCCAGTTGAACACAAGAAATTGTTGCCTTTAAAAAGCAGAATGTGGTTTACATGACAATATACTTACATTAAGCCTTTGTTTGTCCACCACCAAGTCGGGTGTTGGTTCCTCCAAGATTTCCAGGGCTCTGTTAGCATTTACATCAGCCAGCATCCTTCTGGTTACCCTTCGAAGGGAGACTTCAACTAAAGAAAAAAAAAGAAAAGATCTGACACATGAAGCTTGAAGTTTTTTTTAACTTTCCCTACACGAGGACCATGCATAGATACTTAAATGTAAGACAGATCTAGCCTAGGTCTGTACCTATTATATCGAAACCTGGTACTGCATGCTTTGGCTTATATTTCCACACAAAATTTACCACATGTAACGAGGGCCAATCTGTCTTGGTTTATATACTGTGCAGTTAGAGAATCTTTTTAAATTTAATGCTGATCCATACCATCATCTCCTGAACCCCTACCTCCATCCTCTCCTCAGCGTGGAATAAAATCCTTAGAGATACACTGAAGGTCATGTGTACTTGTGTAACCAATGGACATCACGCTGGTGTAGCACCAGAAATCATACAAACCGATGATCAGTAGTCATGGCCAAAAGGGTTAAACAACAGAAGGTACACTAGGATATTTGGCAACCAGTCCAGAATGCACTCGACAGCTGGTGATGAAGCGGTACACCACAAAACCTCATGGGACACCCATGTTTGTCATCCACTTCAAGGGTGCACAAAGCTGACTCTTCCTTTTATACATGGGTGGAGAAATTTGGGACAACGGGAGGCCCGTTTGAAGGACATTTTTGTATTTGGAGGAAACTTTCGGCAATTGTAAGGAATTTGACCCTTTTTGTTTGTGAAAATTTAGAGGGCTCTGCAGACACTTTGACTCCATTCCTGGGAAAATTTTTTCCCAGCCATGCCATCCTCCTCCCAGAGAAAAAATTGAAGAATGACAACTTTTCACAAAAAAATTTGGAAACTGGGGGGGGGGGCAATCAAAAGGAATGATACAGAAGGAAGTTATGGCAACAACGGCTGTGTTATTGGCAATTATGAGCATAATGGCAAAGTTCAGAGGCACTACAGACATATCCTTTGGTGCCTTCAGTTATTTTGGGTCCTGAGAATCTGAAACCATGTAAAATCAAACATACCATTGGTTGTGATGGGAGTCGCATCTATTTCTCTGCTAGAAACATCTTCACCTCTCTGTATCTCCTCTTCACCACTATTTTCAGTCCTCTCATCTGCCACGGTATCATTACTGCTTTCATCCTTACCATTCCTTATATCCTCTCGGCTGCTCTCATCTTCCATGCCTCCATTCACCATTGCACTCTCCTCGTGCGATGCTGCCTCTTCCAATTCTCCCCTGGAATCTCTTTTACTGATGGGGGCACTCTTCACACTATCATTATCATCGTCCCCACTGTCCCCATCTAATCCATTAGTCAAGGTCTCTGTTACATCCCCATCAATCCTATCTACAGATTCATCATGAACCCCTTCATCTATCTGCAGTTCCCCCTCCTTACTGCTATCAGATCCATCTCCCCCTTCCTCTTTTCCATCATCAATGTCTGTTTTGCTTTCATCTGAACCTTCATTGTCTTTCTCAACCCCCTCCCCCTGCCCCTTCTCCTCCTCATCTTCCCCCTCTCCATTTTCCTCCCCGTTCTCTACTCCTGCTTCATTGTCATCTTCTTCATCTTTGTCCTTTTCTTCTTCTTGCTTCTTTTTGGGATATCTTTTGGGTTTAGGGATGCAACCTCGAGCCCAAGCCGACTTGACCTTGCGCCGCTTCTTTGAGGAGCGAAGAGGTGATCCTGGAGTCCTGGTGCGGGGTGTTACCCTGGTATAAGGGATTGGATTCCTCTTGGCAGCTTCCTGTGCTTGCTGTCGTTGCAACTGAGGCAGAGTTCGATAAAAGGAAGGTGCATCTTTCGTTTTCACATTGTCACCACGGGCAGCACGTGATTTTGTGATGTCAACGCACATCTGCTCAAAGTCCGAATCCATTTCTGCGTCAATAATAGCATAAGCCATGTCCTTTAGTTCACATGCATAGTTTCTGATTTGGCGGTCTGGAAAAGAACAAAGACAACAGTTACTGTTATACAGGAAAGAACCAATTAAAAAGGATGTTATATTGAAACTAAATTTGTATCTAAGTTCAGGGTCTTAACAAAATATTCATGTTACTGCACAGTTACGCTTGGGTAAGTATTGGTCCATTTCCTGAAACTGTGTTATCCAGGATTGTTGGCCTGGGGAGAGGCTAAGGGGAGAGCCCCCTCCCCTATGAGAAAACTTTTTCACATCACAAGGTGGCCTAGGGGCAAAATGGTGAGCACTGTTTTTCAAATATGTTCATGTAGATGCAATTAACATTTGTTTTTAAAAGGATTCCAAAAAAACCAAAAAAAACTTTACCCCACCCCCACCATAGCTATTCCACTCACTGTGACCACTGCGAAACTTCTTTGACTAACCATTTGGATCTCTGTCAGGGTTGTACTCCAATGCATTGCTGGTAATCAAGTCAATGTCATGAAGGAAATCTTTGGCGCATATGTACTCATGCATGTTAATTTTATTCATCATAGTGGATAGGTCCATCGGATTCTTGATAACAGCGAAGTAATCTGGTACCTGATGAAACAAAGAGTGATAGACCAATATTACCATCATTTCCGATGCAGAGCAGATGAAATGCACACCTTCTTAGCATGGATCCTCACATACTTGAAGACTACACTAAAAGCAAAGAGGGCTTTCATTACGTGATATCGCCCTTACTCAAATTGCCTACCACCAAACAGTACAAAACCCGACCTATGACCGAAAAGGCGGGATTTTACTTGATGCTTGCACCTACAGATTATAGCCACTGGGACGCTTATCAGGTTTTATCATATTTTATTGATTTTTCAAAAATTTAGGCTATAATCTGTTGGTGCCAACATCAAGTAAAATCCTGACTTTCCGACCAGAGGTCGGGTTTTGCACTGATCAGTGGTAGGCGATTTGAGTAAGGGCGATATCACGTAATGTTGTCATTGGTATACTGTCTATTGTAAGTAATGCATATCTGGTTGTCTTTGAAGTGACTTCTTGCACAGGTAATCAATACAGGGGGGCAAAGGGGGGTAATCTTTCACTCAAAGAAAATCAGAAATGAAATTACTCCATGCTAAACTCACACAGCTCAAACACCTCATAATTTCTAAGATTTTAAAATTTTCACTAACATACTTTTCATCTCTCGTGAAAAAATGACAAAGAATAGTCAAAACTAACTTTACTGGGCTTCTATAAAATAGATATTACCCAAAAGTTAAACAAAGTATATCTTTTGACGTCATATTTCAAACTTAATGACAACTGGCCACATTGTCACAAAGGTTGCAGACAAGAGTGTGAAATACTGTATAATGTATGCGTACCATGAGCCCACACTCTGTCGTAATAAGGTTTATTGTTAAAGATCTGTGCACATGTAACCTAACCAGCTCTCTAACTCAACAATGGCAGATTAAAATACCATGTGAAAAATCCATTCAATTTATTTAAATATCTTTTACTATTCTCAAGAAGAAGCTCTTTAAAGTTTGGCCATTTCCAGATTTCTCAGTTTCTTTGCAGAAGTTCTAATGTATAGTGTTGCACAGGGACTTTATTTCTTTTGTTAATCCTTTATATATAATCTGTTATTCACTTATGAGCAAATTCTAGTTTGCTGTTTTATTTAGACACACTCAACAGCTACTTCCAAAATAAACTCATCTGGGCATGCCATTATTATAACTCAGAGATGCCACCAGCAATTACAAAAAAAATCTGAAAGTGGTCTTAAGGTGTGAAACTGCCGGATAGGCGAT
>WURT03482827.1:14256-31785 GCA_009936505.3 Holothuria glaberrima | reverse complement strand
ACAAATTCGTTGATTTAAACAGTGAATTTCAAGGTAACATTGGTTATTTCATAAAAGCATGCTGTGGCATGCGTAGAAAGAAAGAGTAATCCTATTTAAGAGCTTTAGGCTACAGGTCTGAGGTGTCAGTGTTCTATATAATGAGGCCTTAATGCAGCAACTATGGCATGGGCGGCGATCCCGGGGACGGGGGGGGGGAATGTCCCCCCAAATATTTGAGAAATCGCCCATTGAATTTGTTTTTTCACACAGTAAACTATTTCAAAATGGGGTCATGCCCCCAATGATTGTCCATTGTTCAACAATGAACAATCGTAACCGGACCTGGGCAGATTGAAATTTTAAGAAAGAGGTTCATTCTTCAGGACTGCTTAACCACACAGTGCACCTATAGCGGGGTCCGGGGATCACCTCGGGGAAAAGGAGAGCCATTGCATGCAATTTCCCAGCTTCTGAGAGAATTAAAATCATACCAGAGGCACTAAAATTTTCATCATTTTTCGTATCGTTTGGTAAATGGGCTAGCATTTGAGGTTTGGAATTCCTGGGGGAGCTGCTCCCCTCCCCCCCCCCCCGCAGGCTACGATCCTGGGAAAACAACTAGTGAAAGAAAAGCGTTCAATATTTGTAGTTGATAGTTGTCTTTCCTTTAGTAAATGTCACGAGCGCATTGAAATAAATTAAGGCAAATTATCGAACAGTTGAACTCAATTCTGGCAATGAATACCACAGATACTCGATGACAGCCTTAATCTCTCAAGAAAGGTTGGCATATAATATACCCTTTGATGCTTGGGAGTGACCTTAAATGTTTTTAGTGGTCTCATCCTTACTTTGAAAGTTAATTAGCCAGCACTTCTGACAAGGGCGGGGAAACTCATTGATCGCGTAAGCTCTTGAGCACTGGCGGATCCAGGACCTTCGTTTGGGAGGGGCCAAACTGGTGGTACAGTGATATGGGATAGGGGTCTAAGGGGAGGAACAGCCCTCCCCTTTGGAAATTTTTCTATAACTGAATGCCCTCAAATGCGATTTGGTGCAACAAAAGAGTACAACTGTGAAGAAAATTTATTCCTTAATTATTCAGCAAATTTTTGGAAACAATTTTTCGCGGGTTGACAAAAGAATGTGGAAAGCAAAAGTTTCGGCCCGGACGCCCAAAGCGAGTTTCCATTGAAGAAAATTTGGAAAGTTTACGATTTTAATAAAGAAAATTAGAAAAATTTGTGGGATCTAGCGAGGAAAGTTTGAAAGGTTGGATTAATATTGAAGAATTTGTAGGAATTTAGAGCAAAATTAAGTAAATCGTCGAAGCGACTGGCCGTAGTCAGAGACTACGTATTTTATCGTTCATATTATCCCGACGAAACAGAAAAATTTCCCTCACGGGAGGGTCATGTCCCCGTGTTCCATCTGGCGCCATTCCTTATTATTAGAGAAAAATATCTGCATTTTGCATAATAGCTTTGGGATTTTAGCAGCAGTGCCTAATACTTGCCCCAGATGCAATTATTGTCATTGTTTCTTCGACAAAATGTTTCTTTATATCCTTGTAACGTAATGTCGTCTTAGTTGGAACAGGAAGTTGTCAGAGAACTCCCTGGTTGGAAGGCTGGTTTGACTTGAAGTGAATAAATATTGTTTCCACGGTTATCGCCGCACATAGTTATTTTTTAATTGCTCATTGATAAAGGTTGAAATAGTGAAGCTCATTTGGATCATCAGAGGCAAAAATTCTAAGTCCTGAGAGATTCTCACGTAACTTGATATATGTAGTTTCAGAAGTTGACTTTTAAGTATCCCACCCCCCCCCCCCAAATAGAAGTCGTTTCGACCAAAAATCTTTGACGTTCGTTTTTAGGTCATCAGTTATCATTAGAGGTTGAATTTCCCAACATTTCTTTGTTTATATATAACATTGTAGATAGATGGTGGACTAGTGAAAATATGGAGCCAAAAACGTAAGAGCTGGTTTAGAGTTCAAATTTTGCAATATATTCAGACCATTAATAAAATAATCAAAGAGAGTTTTAACAGTTTTTTGGATGTGTAATTCTCCACAAAATTCTTTTGTTTAATACCTTGTAGTGTAATCTCTGTTGCAACTCCCCAGACCCGTAGTGCGAGTACAGTGTCATGAGTATACGAGTACAAAGGCATTGTCTACGTTGTAAGTACGAGTACGAGTACATGTCCTTTTTCATGAGTACGAGTACAAAATTTTGCACTAGCCCCTATGCTGAGCTCTCAGAATCTGTGAGGACGAGTATGAGTAAAAATCAATTCTCATGAGTACGAGTACAGGCAATTATACAAACCCATGAGCACGAGTGCATACTCGCTACAAGTCTGCAACTCCCTGGTGTAATCATTCCGGGGATCATTCGGGCCTTTTTCTAACCTCTGCAGACACTGAGTGTAAATGAACCTCCACTATGTCAGAACTTTAAATACGGATGAGAAAATTGCCAAAATGTTAAGTACCATCGCAAGTATTCAAGACATCAGTGGCGTAGCGTCCATACTGCACCATCATTGGCATTGCTTCCAAAACATGATTTAATAGTGTTATTTTTAGGCCCAGGAAACAAAATGCCCAAACAGCGGCTATTAGCATATCTGTGCTATGTTGTCATGAGAAAGGTCATCTTCTGTGATCTAGGATGTAGGTTTAGCCCAAACTTGTTTACACGCTATATCCGCACTGATGTATGGTGGAGCTTTGCTTAGGTCATTGCTTCCCAACCGGCAGACCGGGCGTGATAATAATACAATATAAACGGAAGTTACCTTTCATTCACCCCGTAGTCCGAAGAAAAATACTGAGGAGAGCGCAAAAATAATTATTGCGACAATTTGAGCCCTGTTCCTGTCAGGGATACTGCCAACATGAACAATAAGTCTATGCAGATCCCAAAATCACTCCTACAAACTGTTTCCCAAGACATTTGAAAAAGAGCCTTCTAGTTAAAAAAATAAAATTCATCTCCAAGTGGGAATGGCTTTAGAGTACTGGACTCGTATCTGATAAGCAGCTTC
Source organism: Holothuria glaberrima (assembly GCA_009936505.3). Classification (NCBI taxonomy): domain Eukaryota; kingdom Metazoa; phylum Echinodermata; class Holothuroidea; order Aspidochirotida; family Holothuriidae; genus Holothuria; species Holothuria glaberrima. Next base: position 28,746 of record WURT03482827.1, on the reverse strand, counting down.
CTGTCGCTTTTCTTCAAGTGACCATTTTAAGGGTATGGGAATGATCACCGGCTCGCTTACTCTGAAAATGCAAAGTGGTTATCTGGCATTGCATGACAATGTCATACATATACTTCTTTCTGTACTTTCTTGCTTTCTCAAATGCCAGGAAATTACATCTAAATAAAGTTAACTTTCATTTTTCATGAAGAAGGTACTCTAGAGGGCCAGGCAGGCCTTCCGTCTTGGCCATTTCCAACAATTACTTATACTTACTGGCTGTTGGAAAGCGGCCCATAATGATAAACACTAATGATATATGATTTCATTGAAACTTGTGATCCTTTGTGTTAACTTCATTTCCAGATGCCAAAAAATGTACATATCTAACAGTGAATAATTTAACGTTTTTTGCCTTTGGTTCTACAAAGTACGCCCCCTTTTACATAAATCCTCAGTTGTTACTTGCTTGTGCCCCCAGTGCCCTCTCCAAGTTTGAAAAGTCTGGAGACGCCACCGGAGGAATGGAAAAAGCAGTTTTCAACTTGCAAGGGGTGGGAAATTCTAAAAGAAAATGTTGAAGAGCCATGACTTAGATCGTGTTGAGGCATATGGTATCTACATAATTGGAAGCGCCCTTACAGACCATTCTCGCCCTCGACCGAATTCCCTAGCTCCACCACTGCTAGACATGGGCCTTGTTTATGTATTTTAGATGGATGGATTTTGTTTGTGGAATGATAACCTATTTGTTTTCTACACAACCGTGTACCGGTGAGTGTATGGGACTATTTAAATTTGGGATAGGGTTCAACACTTTTGCCCAAGATATTAATGCAGGCGTGCAAGAAAATACCGTGCATTTTCCTAAAAATAGGGGCAAACATTTTTGCCCGAATAATGGGGCAGGGATTGCAGCGTCACTGCTTCGAAGGCCTAAATAACGGTATTGGTGTAGCTGTTTCACCTCATCGGGTTTATAAGGGACCCCAGTGAAGCGTTATCGCCTTCTCTTTTAACTGGAGTTACGAGGATAACGAAGCAAGGGTGTGCAAATGGATCCTTAAAATGGCTTCTTCCCATCCTATACCAACAAGATTTTGTTCAGTCCCGGCTGCCCGGCTTGACATCAAACGTAGATTTTTGCACTAGTATTCAGGGACAATTTCGATTTACCTCAGCGCAATGATGGTACTCACACAGTGGTATGAACAAGCACAACTGTAATCCTGTTTGACCTGCTTGTTGCATAGCCCTCCTCGACTTCACTCGGCTGTAAATTGCATTTAATAGGCACAGAGGGTGAACCAAAGCAAGCGGTATTTGCAATCTTTTCAAGTGTTATATTAATAAGCTGAAACATCATGCACATGTTTTCCATAAGTTTGGACAATTTCTGTTATGAATCGTTGCCTTGGATATCGCTTCCCATATACAATCATTATTTTCTCTGCAAACACAAACACACAATTATACTACCTTAGTATACAATAGAGCTGTCACATATTTTTTTAAGTCTTAGAAGTTAAGTATAGCCTATGTAGTCCATGCGTGTTCTTCAGCAGAGTTGAACTTTTCAACTTTCAGACTTTGCACACAGACGTGAGAGTGGTTAAGTTCACAGTCTTTCTTTCTTTAAAGAGGTAGCATAAGTTATGCACTTCTTGGAGCATTTATTTTCATATAATAGGCGGGGAAGTACTAGATATCCTAACAGTTTACAATAACGCCAATATTTTTTCGAAGCTTTGCTACCAGTGGTAATGCTATGGTACATAATTGTACGATGTTGAATTCTGCAGGGCAAGGAAAAGGGCTTCGTCAGAGAGCTTTAATCCGTATAATAAAATATGAAATCCCAACGACAATCAGTCGCCCCGACGATCTCCTTGATTTGCTCTTACGTAAGGCAGATTCTTCAATAAAAACCCTGAAATTTTCCAATTTCCGCGATAAAAGCCAAAATTTTTCAAAGTTTATTCAGTACCAGTCCAAATTTTTTAAGGTTTCGTCAATAATAGTTCAAAATTTTCAAATATTCTGCAGTTTTTGTGAGCATTAGCGAAAAAATTTGGCGCGAGAAGTGAGCCGAATATTTTAATTTCGACATCCTTTAGGCAACACGTCGCCTTTGTCGGGGCTTCGGGTCACTAGCCTCTTCCCCCATCCAGTCGAAGAGCGTGGCCACTCTGTCGGGCAAATCCTGGCGAAACCCCTGGGCACTTCAACTTTGCAAGCGAGCAGGCTGTAGTGAATACACACCTACGCTGAATCCTAGCCAAACAATGATATGTGTACATCGTTTTAAATGAGTTGTAAACGGTAGGAATTTAAAAAAAAACAACAGTAACTTATCTGGCACTCCCAGTCTTTCAATGAGAAGTCCTTAAAACATTTACACTGCACCAGTTACACTAGAGTCTTAAAACTGACCCTGAGGAGCAGAGATTTTGTGCTCACTCAATTCTAGCCTCATAAACCAACTACTTATGCATCTTACTGCCTGAAGCATAGACAGCTATGCAAGTCTTTTGGGGCCGTAGTTGAGTTCCTATATGCCATGTGACCGCTAGATTCTGTGTGAAGTACGTTGATGAAGTATGTACCTCTTTAATTGTGCGTGACAAGAACTGCTATCAGACCGGACAGATTAAACTGTGACAATTTGCGTTGCGTTTTATAGATAGGGAAATTCTCAAAACCGATTAACCTTTGATGTTTCGGTTAGTATGAAGTAGAAAAAGTTATTGACCTTATTGACGAACTTCCAGTACGCAAACGCATTGATCCATCTCTCGTTTTTGCACTTCGTAGAAGTCAAAAAGGAAAGTTATCGCAATAAGACTGCATAGGTTGCTACTAATTTGATTTGCTTACACATTTGCTAATTTTGTTACGATGCGACAACTGTTTAAAGCTTTTTTTAAATAGTTTCAACAACTCGTAAGATGCCGTTACCAGGCCCTCAAATAAATGAAAAATAAAGAAAGAAAATAAATAAATAAATCAAATATTTTGTACTGATTGAAATTTGAATGAAACATTGAAATTCAAGTTTGTGGTAAGTCTATAATGTCATAAGTGTAACAATGGAGAACATCCTTGTTAATGTCGTAGGCCTAAGTGTAACAATGGAGAACATCCTTGTTTTAATTTTCTGAATAATTAAGAGAAATAGTACTACGCTTTGTCTGATAATGTTTGAATATTTACATCAACAAAGTGAAAGCAACTACACTTTGCTGGGTGAATCAAAAAACGTGATTTAAACAGTTTTAAACATCGTGAGAAATGAGGGTTTGTAATTATAGCTAATATTTAAAATAAAGTATTTCCTTTAAGATGTTGCACAGAGGCAGTGTAATCCGAGGCTCTGTCAGGGCTGGATTCATATTGAATAATGAGAGCAATTGTCCCTTACCCTTTTTTCAAAATTTACTAATTGAAAAATAACTTTGCTTTATAAAAACAAGAAAAAAAATTAAAAGCAAACATTTTAAGTTCTTGCTTTTGTATCAACAAATGTATGACTACTTTTGTATTTATCTGTGATTCGTTTTGGTACAACTTGCAAACCTGAGAGGGCCCATTTTGGCAGTCCATGTGAAAATTTTGCCCAAAATTTGTTGGTTTCCGCCAACTGTAAGGTAGCGCTCCACTCCCGTACGTCCTTCCAAAAGGGTTCTATAACCATACCTGATGGAGACTCCGAAGATGAAGTACATCTCGATCGGGAACTTTAAATTCAAAAGTAGACGCCTATGATACAATTTCCATATTAAAAATAAATCTGAAAACCTCCATTTGAATCGGTTAAAGTATCGACTCTAAGGAGGAATATCCTATTGCTTGTAAGATTTCACTTAACTAAATAGTAGTGTTATTATACCTACATAGACTTGCTGCAAGTCGTTTTGCGACACGTTGTAGAATGTAGCGTCCAGTGGCGTAGCTAGAAATTCAAAACTGGGGCCAGAGCACATTTTGAGGGGGCCAAACCCAATGTGCAACTGGCACGTGCCTTTGGTACACACAAATTAACGAGCGACTATCACAGGCGTACGGGACTCTTCTAATTTGGGGGGCAGAAGATTTTTTTGCCCGAATCTCAAAAAGTTGCCCGAATTACGGTGCAGTTCAGGTGCATAAAATAGACCACCAAAGCACTACATGCACGCAAAGCGCGTGAAAACTTTTGCACATTTTTCGGGCATTCGATCAAAAATTAGGGCAATCTTTTCACTTTTACTTCATCTTTGCGGGAATTTCACCTATTCTGTGCCGGAATTTTTGATTTTCGTTTCCTGCCTGAATGTTTGATCTCAGAAATTTTGGGGGGCAGTCTTCCCTCCTGCATGCCCCCTCCTCGTTACAAATGCTATTTTGATATCACGCTTTACCTGTTGCCCCCACAGGTTCTGGGATCCCTGACTATGAGAAGTGTGATCCATATTGTTATCGGACGTAATGCTTAATAGTTGTAAATAATGTGAAGGAAACATTGAAATATCAATCGATGACCCATGACAGTCGATGACTGAAATATTACAGTGACGAATAATGGCAGTTTCATAACACAATTGTGTTTAAAGTTTTGTTTTGAGAGATCACCTGAACATCAAAACAAACGTCGCCCGTCGAAAATGAACTTCAATTTTGTTGTCAGGTTGTATGGTCGATATTGCAATGGTGCAGTCCTACATTCAAAATGATATCGGTAATTATGCTTTCTCTACTCTCTTTTCTAGTTTTGTGAAATGGAGAATTGGATTTCTACCTCGTCTTCACGACTTGGTAACAAACTGAGCCAACTTTTGACTTTATAATTTAGCGGCTTTGATTAACCGTGTAGCTGAATGCCAGTCACAGTTTTCCACTGCACTATCTGGAGAATAAAAAGATGTCCCCGTGCGTGCGGTTACGGAGCGATGTTATTCTACGTTTGGTATAATAAGCGCGAGTAACAAATGAAACACTATTGCATAAGTCGCATACACGATATTAATCACTGGGAAATACGAGGTAAACAGGTAAATGGAACGCAGCTTCACTTTGATACCCTAAAGTTATTCATAAAAATGTCAAACGCCTTGGCGGGTTGGAAACAGAAAACTATTATAGCCTAAGAGTTTACTAACCTGTTAAGATCGGGAAGTTTGACAATTTGAAATGCGTGAGAATTTAGAAAGATAGAAACATAAATGATAGGCCTAATCCGTCAGTGATATTTAGACGTTTAACACATAATCTTGAATTTTCTTCTTTTTTTTTTTTGGAGGGGGTCTGACGGAAGTTTGGGGCCTGGAACCCCCCCCCCCTCCGTGGCTACGCCACTGCCTTATTCTCTTATATGGCTAGAGAGGGAAAGAGCGGTCTGCCCAGGGCACTGGGAGTTGGAACTGAGAACTTTTCACGAAAGGCCAGTGTAAGTCAAGTTCGCTTTGGGCAGAATCAGCTCTGTTTCCTACTAGAGTGTGAACAAGTCACAAGTTCTAGAACCGAACATGGTAAAGAGCACAGTTTCTGGAGAAAACTCGGCCTCGAGAATTCGAACCCATGATATCTGTGGATATATGTTCTAATACATTGCATTAATGTACTAACACATGCATTCATTACCCTAAGACACATGAATGCAATTACCCTCAGACCCACGAATCAAGTCACTTTGGACTCTTTTTATCGCAGTAGTCACATCACTTTCTAAGTTTTAATGGCAGTTTTTTTATTCAGATAAAGAGATTGTAAGATATTCATTTATCGGGATAAATTCAGACAGGGTGTAATAGTTGTGGAATGCTGTCTCGATTACAAAATCGTTTGTCCTCTAGAACGAATATGAATAGCGCGATCGTGTCTACTATCATTGCGTTGAGAGTTTGTACAAGCAAACGCTGGAAGAAACTACGAAATGGAATTTCAAATGTGTACCGATACTCGCAAATCATTTTTTTCTATTAAAAAGTTGATGGGATTTTCGGACGATAAAGTTCCGATAAAAGTTACTGTAAATATTGTTTATGTCCCTGCATGAAGTAGGGCAAAGTTTGAGTAAAAACTTTGTGTTGTAATGCTAAGAATCACTAGAAGATATTTCGAGTTCGTACCGCATAAGATTCATATTACTGTGTATGGCTTCCCACAAACTGATAGAAAAGTTATTGATCAATATTAGGGCAAGTAATTGCGTACTGACTATATCAATGAAGGATAATTGCTTCAGATGGACTTAATCATGCTTTGTCTCAAGAGCTCACCACGCAACAAAGAAAACGTGTAGGTGAGGGAACATAGGTGTATAGGGGGTTGTGATCTTTTTGCCCCAATCTCAAAGTCGTCTTAGATGAATCTTGCCCCAATTTCTACATATTCCAGCTGCCAAATTTGAGGATTCTTCTAAATTAATTTTCTTTGGGAAGGAGGGGGTTGTGACACTGAGCTTGCAAACACGATATTTCAAGATATCAATGGTGGATACTTCTCACACTTGGTACATAATTTAAACATATTGTGAGGAAGATTCTATATTAATATTTTGATGGAGGTCAAAGTTCATGTGAAGTTACCAGAGGTCACAAACTGAAAACCTTGTAAACACGAAATCTCTAAGTAGGAAGCACGAATTCTCATACCTGGCATGGAGATTCATTATAGTCAGAAATGAACCCAATAGTTTTTGGAAGAGGTCAAAGGTTATCTGAGGTCACCGGTATTGAAAATACGGATCCCTTGAACTGAATTGCTTGTTAACACGATATCTCAAGATAGTAATGATAGACACTTTTCACACTAAGTATACAAATTTATCATATTAAGAGAAAGAACGTCTACTATTTTCAGTGGAGGTCAAAGGACATTTGAGGTCTCCCGAGGTAGGAAACCGAAAACCTTGAAAAACACGATATTTAAAGACAGGGATGATGGATACTTTTTATAATTGGTATAAAGATGTAATTTTAAGAGGGAACCTATGGGTTTTGTTGGAGTTGAAAGGTCATCTGAGGTCACCAGAGGTGAAAATATGAAAACTTCTTAAACTAAATAGACAGAGTGATACCACCAAATTGTGTAGTTGTGTCGTCACCGAAAAGTGAGGACTGAATTTTGTACCATTTCAAGATGAAATTATAGAAAACAATATATATTTTTTTCAAAAACATAACTGTTACAGTAACTGGTAATTCTAATGTTAATTACCTAATTATGAACACGTGTGAAGGTTGTTGTGACTATAAAATGGTTAGAAATACCATACGTATACGGAGTATGATGATGTCCTAGTGTAATGTGCTCGGTTTCGCACATAGACGGCCTGGGTTCGAATCCCATCCATGACACTTCCTGATTTCCTTTCTTTTGTTATTTAATTAATGGTGGAATTCAAAGATCATATGAGGTCACCAGAGGTCAAATTGTGAAAGCATTTTCAAAAATGGTAACTCAAAATGGATAAATTTGAGGGATAAATCTCAGTGCAACAAAGCATTTCCTTTCGGAAAGAAATCACTAAGCCTTTGGGCTTAGTGATTTTGGTTGTGATTCGTCTAGTATCTGCAGTGAATTTACTGTCATGCAAGCATACCAATGGATATTCGCCCAAGCAGTCTCTGAAACGGCGTATCGTATGTGTTAAAATGAATTTTTCAAGAAATCGTTAGTGGGTATGTTTTAGCGATAAGTCATGTTTTATTCCTTGCCGAAGGCATGAAGAATCTATGCAATCACGCGAGACTGTATACAAGTGCGTCAAAAGGTGGAAACTTGTAAAAACGGTAACTCAAGACAGGAAGAATGGACAGGCTAATTATTAAACTTGGCATGTGGGTGCGTTTAATATAGTCAGAATATAAATTCTATTGTTTTAAGTGGAAGTCAAAGGTTATCTGAGGTCACTGGAGGGGAAAATGCAAAAACCTTGGAAGTTCCTTGTCTACACGATAAAGCAAGATAAGAATGATCGAGTTTTCATACTTGGAATATAAATTTATCATATTAAGATTAAGGAACTCTGTTGTTTTGTGGTAGAGGTCAGAGGTCACTTGAGGTCACCACAGCTAAAAAACCGAAACCTTACAAACACACTATTTCAAGATAGGAATGATGGACACATCGCATTGCCAGGCACAGTCCGGCACAATAAAAGAAAGTTGACAAGGACTACTTTTCGATAAGGAATCATAAAACAGACGTTCTGGTTCCAGGACCGTAGCCTGTGAAATCATTAAGGGCAGCTCATGACCCGTCTAAGTGAAGCACAAAGTGACGTGCCTATAGATAATTGCTACCCTGGTGGACCCATTTTTTCAGCTGTGAATGGTGTCATCTTGCCGGGGTTGCCAAGGGGGAAGGGGTAAATGCAAAGTGTGTCTGAGTTGCAAAATGGTTTTATCGTTGACAAAGCTTTGAACTGATTATATCTTTACAAATTGCCATTATTCAGTGATATTCTTCCTAGTTTTTTACTAGACGTATGAGGTAAGAGGTGCTAAGAGAAGGGGATACGCCCCTCCTCTTTGAGAATATTTTTTTCTATAAGAGGTGGCTTGGATGCAAAAAGTTGCAATCTTTAGTAAAGTTTTGTAAAGCGTTGAATTGATTGTATGAGTACTCCACATTTTTCAGTTTTTTTTTTCTTTTTAGGTAGGGTATACTTGAAAGGGGTGTTGCCACAGTTGGGAGGGGTGACACCTTTATTCTTTGAGGAATTTTTTATTGTTCTTAGTTGTCTTAAATACAAAATGGTATTAGTTAGTAAAGCTTCTGGACTGATAACATGATCTGGAAATTTTAGTTTTTTACGGTACTGAATATTTCGGCTGTGACGGCTACGAGACTGGTACCCGGTGCGGGTTTCTCTTTGGCGCTCTTAGCACGCTACTGGGGGTGACATCATCAGATGGCGCGTAACCGTAGCGTAGACCTTGCAAGAAAATGTTCGGTTGAAAGTCTTCCAGATGGAGAGAAATAACACATTTAGATCTAAAAGTTGCATCTAAACATTCTTTACACTTTGATTCCATGCTTTATAAACACATTTAGATTTCAAGAGGGAAAGTTAGATTTTTTAAGGAAAAATGAAGTCACCCCAGTTTGAATTAGTGTACCCGGGTATCCTATATCAAGAATGACTCTTGAGAATCATGTTACGCCTAAAACTGTTTCTAACTGAGTTGGTTGTGGAATTCACGTAAAGATTAACTCCTTGTATTATCTTGAATGTGCAATATTTATGTTCTAAGATATAGTGAAAGATACTTGAAGTGAAATTAGAAGATATTTGTGAGATTTATCTGTATTTTCAAAGTTAGTTCTCGACGGCTGCTTGTGCCCTTTTAAATTAAAAGTTGTTTTTACCAGCTTTTTGAGTTTAGCTAGCAATTGAAGGTAATCACAAGCTTTTTTAATCTTCAGCCAGCATAATATGCTGGTATATTTAAGCGGTGCATTTGTAGGAGGAAGATAATTCACTCGTCAGACAAAGAAACCCGCAAAGGATCGCGTCCACGACGGGAATCCGCGTACCTGACGGGGGAATTTGGGGGGGGGACGGGAACCCTAATATACCATTTCCCATGTTTGGGGGCCTTAAAATCGTAATTTGGATACTGAAGTTTTCAGCATTTCATTTTTTTTCAAGTAGGTCAACTTTCATTAACGATTTGGAAATCTCAGGGGGCAGTAGCCCCCCCCCCCGCCCCCGTAGGCTACAGCCCTGGGTTCCCCTTAGTAGTAGCATCTTTTTGCTCGTGTGGTACATTCTCACGTGGTATGATTTGTACTTACAACAAAGTTTATGCACACTGTTTATGATTTTTATACAGAACCCTAGTTGCGTAGGTGACAAAACCGTAGCCAGACAAGATACTGAAGAGGGCGAGGTAGCTTCCAGGGAGAGCGAGATTTACCAATAAAATGCATTAAGGAGATAGTAACTTTTTTTATTTTTAGGGGCGAAAAGTTTTCTATCCCCTCCCGCCTTGGCTTCTTTTGGCTGCAGACTTGCCGATCGGGGCATGGTCAGGCTTAAGCCTAACTAAACCCTTCCTGGCTGGCTGCTAGGCGAGAAATATAATACACAGGAAAAGTATAAACAGTATAACAGCATGCTTGGAAAACTTTCCCTACATGGATTTTGCAAATGAATTTCCTTTGAAGTCTGAAAGACAGGTAAAATACACTCAGAATGCAATCAAGCATTCTGACATTTGTGAAGGCAATTAGTTTTGTGGACCAAGTGTCGTAATTTTCCCGTTGTCAGTGAGACAGGGCCGTACCTGCGGGGGGAGGGGTGGGAGGTCCCCGGACCCAGCCGCCAGAAGGTTCTTATGCCGGTAACTCTCACTGGCAAATGAACCTCCTTCTTAATGCATGATTCACCCATCACAGCTGTAGGCTATAAATTAACGATTTTTTATCTTTCGTTTCCCACTTGGTGACACAGCATGCTGATATAAAATAGAGTATGATTATCTATCTTTAATTACATGTTAGAATCAACGAGATTGCAAAGTACGTTTTAGTCCTGTTTGCTCCTAAGCGTGAAATGAGGTTTTCAATTATAGCTTTTCTTCTTGAAGTCTTAGTTTCTAAAGCGCAGAGCCTCAAAAACGTTTAGTTGCAATTCTGGACGTCTAGAAATTGCCTTTTTAGCCAATATGGGATGTACTTTCACAAGAAATAAACTAAACTACTCACCAACCGATGTCGGTCCTTCAAGTAGCACACTAAAGAGGGGGAAGGCTAGTCTGGTGTGTCAGTCTCTTGCTGCAGCATGGCACCTGCCAGTCGAAGAAAAACACTATATAATGAGAATTTCTAATACATTTGATCACTTCAAAGCTTTGTCAAAGATAGGACTTATTCTGTGTCCAAGCAACCTTAAAAAGGAAAAACAATTCTCAAAGGGGAGGGGCTTAAACAGCACCCTCTCTTTTGTATCAGCCAAAAGAAATTAGAAAAAGTTAAAAAAAAGTGAGAATTGTAAATACATAAACAGTTGAAAAGCTTTCACATAGATGTCACCATTTTGCACCTTAGCCATCTTACATAAACAAATATTTCTCAAAGAGTATAGATGTGACAGCCCAGCCCTTACACAAATCCCCTAAAAATACAAAAAGGTCTTAAATAATGAGAATTTGTAAACATATAATCATTTCAAAGCTTTGCCAAAGACAGCACTAATTTCCACCTAAGTGGCCTCAACATACATGTCACGTCCTCACATTCGACCCCTCCTCCTAGGCCCCTTCCTCAAGGCGGCACCGGATGACCAAGAAAGCATACGCTTCTTGGGTGCCAACTATCCTAGCTACGCCAATGGACGCTGTCACGAACTGCCCCTGGGGATTCCGCCTAAGCTACGGTCCTGGTAAAATAAACTTTTAATTGTCGGACCTTAGCTAAATGTACACTCGGATTTTCCAAATTTCAGTCTGTTTCTAGGACTTAGGTTATTGGAACACCACAGGGTCCGTTACCTCTAAAACCACCAAGAGATTTTTGGCGGTATCCTTGGCAGTACGTCCTTGGGCAATGTGTGAGAGTCTAGGGCAGTGCTATTCATACGCATTGTGATCATTTAAGCCCCTTTCAACCCCCTCTTTCAGTACTACTAGCGGCCACTGTGGTTATGTACAACTTCATTCAAACAGATCAGTTACAATGAAGTAGAATGGAATATGGGCTCGGTCATTGTTTGTTCTTGTAGCCTAGGCCTTTTTTAACACTGACTTCAAAATCAAGGAACTACCGTCATCACTTGAAGTTTGACGTGACTGTCTTTTTAATTTAATTCGACTAAGTTATGGATGGTGTTTGTAATGACAGAAGGCAGCAGCAAGAAAGGAGATAGGGATATTTGCCCCTGTCAAATTCCTTCCCCCAAATAAAATGACAGAATGTGTTGTAGTTATTCAAACTTAAAAATTTGCATTTCTAATCTCGCCTACAAAATGTAAACCAGCCTGCCTTGTCCGGCTGCGTCACTGCATTGTAGACTTAAAATACAATGGATAAGAAAAAATGAGATCACTTTTTATTTAGAATGGACGAAATGGATTGATATGCAGATATATTATACAGTGGCACACCTAGGGAACTTGTGGGGCTCCCCGAAGGGCAAGGTCGGCCAAAATGTTAAAGTTGTTCAAAGTAACGCAATTTCCGGCGATCTAGGAGGTATGATTAGATGTTTGGATCAAATGTTCTTCGAAAGCTGTGCGCTGATGGTGCCTCTTTGATGGAGTCCAGGAGTTGAAAATTGCAAGCAGTGAGTACCACTCCAAAAAAAGAAGACTTAATGGGTTACTGAAAATGAATGTCTCTCAAGAGTAGAGGGAATTGGGCCTAACCCCCCCCATCCGTAAGGGAAGCCTGGCCCCCGTCAGGAAAATTTTCTAATATCGTCGGGCAGCCTTAAATCGTACGATAATATAAAGGATGTAATTTTCATAGCGACCAGTCGACTCGACGGTCTATGTGATTTTGCTAATAAGAAGGGACACTCTTCAATAGAACACCTAAATTTTAAAAGTTATGCAAGCAACCTTCTTAATTTTCAAATTTGCTCAACAAAATCCCATATTTTTCTATTTTTTTTAAATTAAACAAAATTTTGCTTTTATCATCCTTCCAGCAGTCCATCACCTTAGTCGTGACTTCGGGTTGATAGCTGCCCCTCCGGGAAAGCTTTCCACTTGTAGCCGGAGCAAATCCTGGCGCCATCACTTATTTTGAGCTTCTCACCAATGTAAAAGTAATCAACTTTCTAAGGCAGGGGATAGAAAATGGCGTCTTGCCGGGCAAAACTGACTTGAGGAGATTCGATCAGGCCAGAAGGGGTGTATTTAACTTTCAGTTAACCAACAATTAATTGTAAAATATTCACATTTTTAAGTAGAAAGTAAGACAAGCAGTAATATTGTAACAAGGAAATAGATTAACTTTACCTTGTTGCCAGCTTAGGTACTTTCGTTCCACCTCAGTGGTGAGCCCTCGTACAATATTCCTTTTAAACACTTTACCCGGTTGGTTCGTGGCTATATGTCATACTCATATCATGGCCCACAGAGGAAATGAACGGAGGACTATGTTCTATCGTTTTATCGTTTTCATAGAAACTTTTCTTGTCAAAATAAAACATAAAACTAATTTTAAATTAAGTCTATGTCATTCATGAGCGTTTGTTAATAATAAATTTAGAGTTATCATTAAGGCTTCTGCACATTGTATACATCGTCTTTGAAAGACGAGCGTTTCATCTCAAAATGTTTTGTGAGATTAAGTCTTGACTTCTGCCTGCATGACCATCCTCGACCTGTAATTTATTTTCATGTACAGTAAACTACGGTTTGTAAATATGTCTTCACCAGCGAGAAACAGCTCTCTACATGTTTGTGTAAGTGTTTCACGACGGGACGTGATGGTGCTCCCTCTAAACATTTAACGGCAAAACACTTCGGGCCAAAATGTACGGGGCTGAAAGACCTTTGGTCCAATAAATTTAGGTTCACCTCATGCGAAATCATTTTGCCAATAGTGCACCAGCAGATCAAAAAGATGAGGAGATGCATACCTTCCCTGCAAAGTAATTGCATTGAAATTCACAACTCACAAGCTCTTTTACCTTCTGATTGAAGAGGTTCGTCGGCCTAAAACATAAATTGCTAAACGTAAACCTTACAATTTGTGGGGCTCAATACTGGCTATGTTGCTGAACAGGTTTGCTTAATTTGTGATATACAGTCTTAGCAAATGGTTTGAATTACTCATTTTGCAAAAATGAAGTTACTTTGCATTTTTGATTCCTTACCAAAGTCAAATCTATGTGATGGTGATGTCGTGTGTATGTGGGTGAGTATGTGCGTTTGTGTGACTGTGAATATGAGTGTATGTGATACTTTGTTGGTAAATAGTTTCTCAAAAATCTCAAAAAAGAGTAATTGTGAGGGATCTCATACTTGGCATGTGCATTGCACATATTGATTAGATGATCCCTATTACTTTTGATACAAGTCACAGGTCATCTGGAGTGTCTACAGGTCAAAACCTTGAAATTTGCTCGTAAACACGCTCAAGAGGGGTAATGTGCAGGATCTCATACTTGGCATGTGAATTGCCCATATTGTTTAGATGATCCCTTTTTTGGTAAAGGTCATTTGGAGTTACCAGAGGTCAAACAGTAAAAATTGTGAAAACTGCTCGTAAACACAATATCTCAAGAGGGGAAACTGTGAGGGATCTCATACATGTCATGTAGATGACCCATATTGTGTAGATGATGCCTGCAATTATTGGAGAAGGTCAAACTCATTTAGGGCCTCATTAGGTCAAAGGCCAAAAACCTTGAAAACAGGGTATCTCAAGAAAAGTAGCAATGAGGAATCTTTTTCATACTTAGCATGTGGATGGCTTAGACGATCTTTACGATTTGGTGGAGGTCAAAGGTCGTTTTGGGTCACCACAGGTCAAAAGGTTAAAGCCCACTAAGTATGATATCTCAAAGAGGGT
>WURT03482716.1:7312-21984 GCA_009936505.3 Holothuria glaberrima | reverse complement strand
GGCCATTTTCCTCAAACATAGGCACTTGCCTTATACTGAAAGAGGATGTTAGAAATGAATGGAAAACTTAGCTTCAAGCAGGATTCGAACCCACGACCTCTCGCACACAAGGCGAATGCTCTGACCACTGAGCCTATGAATAAGAACGCGGTCAACTGAGCTTAAATACTGTTGGGTTAAGTTTTCCATTGTTACGTCATAGGCACGCGTCCCATGTAATATCGTGTAGGTGTATATATATATATATATATATAAAGTGTAAGAAATTCGTTGTAAAGCTCAAATGGACATCTCTTTACTTGTCTTCTACTATTTAATACAAGCCATCGGTTCTAGATCTGTTGCCTTCAACAAGTACTGGCAAAAAGGGAAACATACACTTGAAGTAATTTAGATTTAGTATGATATAGACCAAAAGATACAGAAGCATAACATTATGCCGTAGTTATTAGGAAATAAAAATAAAAAATTGCCTGTAATAGTTGATGGGATGGTCATAATTAGGCGTTTTAGGCGTTTATGAGAGGTTGATGTGTAAGTTTAGTGGATTATATTGAGATCACGTGATGGAGCTTTTTGTCAACATTGATTCCATCTAAGTGAAACGTCGAAGTTTATTAATTAATCTAGAATGATTCTCTGTGGATGATGGCAATGATGGTATTGGAGACTTTTCCCTTAAATATTAGCAAAATAGTAACTTATTTCCGGCATGGTGTTACTGAATCGTATGTATAATGTTGTTTCCGTTTTGCATACATATTGTTTTTTAAGGTGTGTGCATGTTACAAGGTAGATTACCCAAGGTCTTGCTAAGTTGTTTTGTATTGCTATGGGATTTTTTTTACTTGTTTGTGTGTGTGTGGGTTGTTTTTTTTGTTTTTTTTTATTTTTTTGAGTTTGTTCTCACATGAATATATTTGTGCACCATACATTTATTAAGTTATATCATTGAAAGTGCACTGCTTTTCAGTGCTATTTAATAATTTTTGTCAAAGGTACGGAGGAACCCACAACTAGGAGAACCTTTCCATTGCTGATCACTGGGAAAGTATTACATCTCACATTATTGCCAAGAAACGTCCCTTGGTTGGGACATATTGATGGTAGGGGATGCGATAAGAGACCCGAACCAATCGTTATAACAAGTTCCTAACTCTCCTAACTGTGCACACGTGAAAGCATCCTCTTACTCACAAAACCGTAACTTTCATTGGCCCTTACTCCTAAACATCACATATTGCCTTGTATAAACCAAATTTCGAAAGCCTTGTCCTTACTGTGATGATTATCTTTTCGCCATCTAAATTTCTGTCGACCGTCATTTTTACTTTGAATGTTTTTAATATTTTGTCTTGCTACAGGGCTCAGTACGTTTGATAGCCTACAGTAAAATGCCTGTTAAAGCAGGGGAGCTCCCTGGTTAAAGTCTCTTCAAAACCTCTTTGCAGATGTACGCAATCCTTCGCTTAAAGTCTTGTATCAAACTTTTATAAAACGGATAGTTTAAGAAATTAAATTTCCGTAGGAATTTCAGTTTCCATACGTAGGAATTTGCTATTTTCTATGTTCATGGTTTAGGTCAAAAAGATGTAATGATGTAGATTGTCGAGAAGGTCATGTACTACTTTGACATGATCGTGTAGTAAAATAACATTATATTGCTTAAACATAGTCGATCTGCTGGTGTTAACTGCTTTCAGATAAACTTAGTTATTTTGGCCTGTTCATTTTGCTCTCTTTTCTTATTTTAATGCTGTTAACTTTTCCACGTTTCGTTTTATCTACTCTCTTCTATTACCTTTTTTGTATCCGAAAGCTCGTGTTTGCATGATTTTTGGTCATTTTCATCATTTTTTATGGTAGATTTGCCAACAGACATAGTAACGGAATGGAAAGAAAGAACCCCAGTTGCCTCAGCGCACCCATTAATAACACCCCAAACTTTACAAACTACACCATTTGGCGGATCCCGGCAAGTTCGCACAACTTCACAACTTTCACAAACTACAATATCTTCACACGCTTTTCGATCAATTAAACTCTTTACGGAAGGAACTGGAGTAAAAGGTATAATTATGACCGTGCCTACAATAAAATTTATTTTTTTTTTAAATCACAAGATGCTATGGACAGGTATTTTATTGTAATCACTGGGTAGACGTTGTTCTGTAGTAATTTAAAAGTAGTTTTACGAGTTAGTTTTGGTTGGTTTGGACAGATAAATATTCATGATAAATAACAACGAATGCAACAAGTGATCAAGCTGACAAATAAATATCTTATGTACGGTATTACCGTAACAATTTTTTTATTTTCAAGTAAGGAACATCTTGAATTTTCGTCAGTAATGCAACTACCAGCTGTAAGGAGACAGACTGCCCCCAATATGTTTAACCAGGAAGGTTTAAAATAATAGCCAAGGCAAGGAAGTTAGGAAACGAAAGAGGCGGAATCTTGACATGAATATGTTTTGCAATGAAAATTAATTTAAACTATTATTTTAAAATTGGAGCACTTCGCACAGACATCCATCGAAAATGCGTACATCGATATTTCTTTCCATAAAAGAGAACCTTGAGCTGGAGATCGCATAAGCCCCATGCCTCCACACCATTATTCCTCCCCACGCATGTGTCTTTTATCATCGAATCCTTTTTTCCATTAGGGCTAGTTAAGGCCGGTTCATACTTCCAAATTACCTTGGACCTTAAGTTGTAAAAACTAAATCCGGTCTTCCCCTGCTCCTCTAGGCCTACTTCACAGACATAATTCAGAGTTGAAAAGTGTTCAACTTCCGTAGCTTTAAGGCCTGCATGTAATGACGTATAAATGGGCTTGTTGGCTTCTAAAAAGGTCGAATTGTAATTTTTTAAAGTGCTGTTTCTAGATTCAAGTCGAATTTAAGCAGCACAGCATAAAGTCCTACCACACTTATTTTGTAACTAGAAAATGTGGTTACAAAAATAGTTACCACACTGTTAATTTATTTATTTTTTATTTTTTTATTTATGGCTTCTGCATGGTCCGGTAAGTAAATATATTGTCAACTTATATACATTTCAGTCATATTACTTGATAGACATTTGCACTCTTGAAATTCTGTTTGATACGTATACTCGAGAACGTAACCTAGCCCCTGATTTATAAAGTTTTACCATCAATCTTAAGTTGATATGTTATGCAATATTTCCACTGAAAAAATTACAACCACCCCTCTCTTTACGAATTACTTAAAAGTAGTTAACGGCGGCAGATGTTGCAAGTCTATCCACATTTAATATTTTAAGCAGGCCTTTACAAACATACAATGGCTGTCATTTTAATTTTTCCATCTAATTACATGAAGTCATGTATTGATTTTATTGTACTGTGAGCCTACTGCATGTGTGAACTCTCTGATGGGAGAAAACCAGAAAGCCCAAAGACTTTGTGATTCGTTGGCCACAGTGGACATAATTACTTATTTAATGCTAACATTATATCGAATTTATGTCCGCATTAATTCGCATACTTGAGTGCTGATCTACATGCTATATGAAACATGTACTGGTCAGTGTTCTAACACGAGTTTTCAAGGACTACACAGTATGTAACTCTCTGCAGGCGCGGCAGAACCCCCCCCCCTAAAAAACATTGGAGGGTGGGGGCTGAATACCAGCAAGACTAGCAAGCGGAGCTCGGCACCTCCAGTTGGTGCTGTGCGGACAAGCAAATTTTTTGGCTTTTCAAACCCTTCCAGATCAAGACTGATCAAGAATATGTTCGGCAATCATTTCGAAGTTCAAAGGCGGATCCAACCCAACACTGATGGGGGGACAGTCGATCAGGTTGGCGCCAGATTTAAAAAGCGGATGGAGTTAAAAATGCAACCGCCAATGGATGCAGGGACGGCGCCCAGGTATATTAATATGGGGTAAAGTGTGGGGAGAGTGATCGCTGCCCTAGGGGAGGGGTCTTAGGGGAGGGGTGTTCTTCTCCCCTTTGAGAATTTTTTTTTTTAATTTCAGATTACTTAGATGCAAAATGGTGCTGTCTTCGAGATGTTTTTGTAACTAATGATATATGGCTGGAAAATGTTTCTAATTTAGTGAACTTCACTGGGTGAAAGATGAGGGAAACCTTTGTTGTCTAAGAGAAGGGTATATTGTCAACAAAGCCTTCCTTTTGGATAATTATGCCTTCTATTCGGGGAAAGTTTTTTACGCAAAAATTTTTTCCTTTTCTTTTTTTCCTTTTCTTTTCTTTCATTTTCTCCTTTTCCTCTTTATCCCCTTCTTTTCCTTCTCTTTTCCCTTTTTCTTGCAAACGAAAGCGGCGGCGCCCTCCCTGCCCACCTGTGGTGCCGCCGCTGAATGTATGTATACCAATCCAAATTGTAAAGAATAGGCCCACTTTTTTGTCATGAGAATCCAGCAGGTGATTTTTTTTCCGGCATAATGGCACTGCCTAACTAGGATGTCAATCTAGGTTAGGCTGGTCTATCTTTTCGATCTCGATCGGCTTGTCTGCGATATACGATACGGAAGCTAGCCGAACATACGTGACAAACAGTGTTGTGTTAGTGTAGTGACATTTGTTACAGGTCATACATCCGCCTACGATGGGCGCGGGTTCATATAATAATCAGCTCTAGTCTGTATAAATATATAAGTATTACTTACCGTCGCCTGGCTGAAGGAGTAACTTAACACTTAGGGTCCATCAAGTAAACCATTCCTGACTATATGGTAACTAATCGTTTCAACCCACCATCAGTTTGCTCGATAAAGGACTTGATGGTTACTACAGCAAAATCGTGCAGAGGTTCCGACGCAATCGTTTCATCGGACCCTCACCCTTACTGAATTGAATATTCAACTCGAGCTTTTGTACCTGACATGTAATATTGTAGGTTTGGTCATGTACATTCCAAACGCTTTTAGTTACTACTAAATGCCAGGGGCGTCGATTTGGGGGACGGGGGACATGTCCCCTCCACTTTTTTGTGAGGAGGGGACACTAACGCATTTGTCCCCCCACTTTTTGTCACCTGAAACTAAAAAGTAAGATAACTTAAACACTGCATGTAGGTGAGTAGTGGTGAAGACATAGATATGCTCAGGAGGTATTCCACGTGGCACTTTATCAGGTCCGTAGGCAGTAAGATCTGTCACAATTCTTTCTATAACTTCAAAATAATTTCGCACGCTACGCGCACTTTCATCTTCAGTTCTATGTAGCTGTAACGCCAGTCATTTCAAACATATTGGATTTATTCAACGTTAAAGGTTCCACAAATACTGTAGTTGTGATTCTAGAGGAACACAAAAATGCAACGTTGCAAATTTCTAACCTCTTTTCCCTATCTTTTGGAAGATTCTTCCTTCAACCTCACCATCGTGTCAAACATATGTTGTAAGGAAAAAAAATCAGTTTTGTCTGGGAGCCTTAATGAGTATTTGAAGAATATACTCCCCGACGGAGACCGTACAGTGGCCCCATCAAATTTCTTGGTTTGCTCTTAAGTAGGCAGATTCTCTATTAAAAACCCAAATTTTTTCAACTTTTCTTAATGAAAACAAAATTACTAAATCTTTTTCAATGTAACCCCAATGCTTTTCGGCGTGCTTTGCACGCCGTATAATTCTTTTGGTCAACATCATTTTGGCAACCTGTTGCATCTTTCACGGCTTAGAGTAGCTGGCCCCAGTCAGGGCGCTTGGCCCCCATGTCGGCAAATCAAAGCACCACCCATGGCTGAGACTGCATGCAGTTTTTCCTTTGGATAATGAGGTATACCCACAATTTTCATAGTAACCCCATATATTGAAACATTTGGCATCATTTTGCATCTGGGTACCCTCCTCTTTTAGACTCGTCACCAGAACAGGAGAGAAGTTTTAGGTCAGATGTCCCCCCACTTCCAAAATCAAATCGACGCCCCTGCCAAATGCGTGCTCGTTTTTGACATGACCGTCTTTTGTAAATTCTTTGAGATCGCGTCATGACAGTTTTTAGTTATTTCAAGAAGTTGCGAAGATATCTGTATTTCACGCAGTTGTGTTGTTGTCCTGCTTTGCTTTAGGGTATGAACACACTGCGACTGGTACCAACGTCTGCACGTCGGTAGAGTTGTGTGGGCTCGCATGTTTGTTTCATTTGATCGAGTATTACTGATCAGTTGATACTGTGCCGCCTGGTGAAGGGTAAGTACTCGAAACGGTGCGGAGTTGTCTCCAAAATTTTAGGCACTCTTTACTTCTTTTCACAAGTGTTACGAAGTAATCGACCTTACTGGCAATGATGAACTTACAATTATCATAATGAAAGAAAGATCCTATTGTTTTAGTTGAGGTCCAAGGTCGTGTGAGGTCACCAGAGGTCAAAAACCGAATATCTTGTACACACGATATGTCTAGGTAGGCAGCATGGATGTTTTCTATACTTGCCATGTGAATGCTATAAGTCAAAAGATGAACCCTATTGATTTTGGTAGGTTTCGGAGGTTAAAATACGAAATTCTTAAGGAACTGCTTGTCAACACGATATCACAAAATAGTAATAATGGACAATCTCCATACTTGGTTTTAACTTTATCATATTAAAAGGAAAACCCTGCAGTTTTTAGTTGTGGTCAAAGGGCATTTGAGGTCATCAAAGGTCAAAAACCAAAATCCTTAAAAACACGATATTTCAGGACAGGGATGATGGTTTCCTTGTGTTACCTTGAGAGAGAGGGAATCCTATGGATTTGTTGGAGATCGAAGGTCATTTGAGGTTTTCAGAGGTGCATCTACGAAAAACTCGTACGCTAAATGGACAATGGGCAGTACCTTCAAATTGTGTCCGGTGCTTTGCGATTAACGAAAAACTAGGACTGAATTTTTCTACCATTTCAAAGAAGTTATAGAAGAACAACATAAAAGTTTTTCCACAAGCATATCTGTTACAGCAATAATACTAATTTAATTTACCTTATTATGAACACATAAAAAGGATGCTGTGACAATTGCATGATTAGATATACCATACGCATAACGAGTACTTTGATGGGGTAGTGGATTAGAGCTCGGTTCCTCGCACAGACTGTCCGGATACGGAGTTTAGACAGCACCCTCTCTCTACACCCAACCAAAAAAGCACTAAAAGTGAGATGTTCTGAGCATACGAGCACTTTAAAGCTTCCCTTAACATAGCACCATTTGCATCTTAGGTATCTTAGATATCCAACAATTTTCAAATAGTAGATGGGCTACCGAGGGCTAAGGAAAACACCCCTAAAAGAAATATAAATAATAAAATAGACAATAAATAATGAGATTTTCTAAATACATAACCAGTCCAAAGCTTTGCCAATTTTAACCTATAAGGGAACCTTACATACATGTCATTTCTTCCCGTTAGATCCCAGGCCTCTTCTTACACCCCTCCATCAGGGCAGCAGTTCGTGAAGAAGCCAAAGAAACAATTCACCTGCGTGTCACTAAAAGTAGAGTACAGTACTTTTAATTACCCATCATCAAGGGACTGGAGTATGTGACTGGAATGTGGGGAAAGAACAAAAAGAATGATTTTCTTCGTAGGGCATAGTTTATTCATAGAAATATGGGGGTGTGACCATCTTATAGAAGTAGAATATGCTGTTTAGGGTCCCTCGCCGGTAGATATTTTGTGAAATGGTTCTCGATATAGGTAGTAAACAACTCTCCGTTACCCAAACCACTTAATGTCATTTTGAAACCACTAACCTGCCTCATACTCCTCAATCAAGTGCTTTCCTTTAAATATAAAGTGGGTGACAGCATATCCAACGTCATTTCTTGCTGCGAGGATGGTTTTTATAGCCCCTTGTCAGTTGTGATTGCATCAACCTTCAGACCCCGTGGTGCAACTTTTGCAGGTGTGTGTTCAAAGTTAAAACCAGCCTCATCAATATTGAACATTAAACATATTTTATTTTTCAATTGGTACCTGATGATTTTATTGCTTAAAGAAAGACTCTTTTGTAATAGCTTTAGCGCGTTTCATGACAAACTGCTGTCTGAGTTTCAATTCTCAATACATCTGAGCGGGTGGAGGGATACTCCAATTCTGGAAGTTGGATGATGTTGTCTTTCACCATCCTTCTTCGTGTGGGGATGACAGATGGCCGTCCCAGAGAGCTATCAAATTTTCCACCTTATCCTTCTTTAGTTGAATCCAGAATGAAGATATTTTTTCTTGACAAGATTAATGGCGCTTACCATTTTTTTCCTCATAGGCCCGGTGGAATTTCAGTGCATTAAACAAAAAAATACATTGACAAAAATACAATTTCAAAGGCAGAAAGAAAAGGGCTTGCAACATCAGGTATCACAGGATTGTTAAAACCATTTAAGGTCCATAATCAGTAGAAAATTATTGGAATATACATTATTTGCACTCTAGAAAAATTCTTTTCCTTTAAAGCAAAAGTTTCTTGACCTACTGCACACGAATCTAAAAATGACCTTACATTACCTAGCCAGGCTAAAGTCATGTGTAGGTATGCCTATAGCATGCTAGTAAGTGTTAAGTCCTGACAACTTCTTTGTAACTATCCAAGAAGATAATCGATTACTGCCACCTATCTCACAGTTCTCCCAATTAGAAAAACTATTGCAGAAAAAATAAAGGTACTACATATCGATTTTTTGAACAATATTAAAGAGGAAAACTGACCTTGAACGGATTAATTTCGGTGAAAAAGTCTTTCTGTTCTGTTTCGACAGTCGAATAGCTAGGATTTCAAGTTTTCACGGTGATATGGAATTTGTGCTGTGCTCCACTGCCTGAGGTGCGCACTTTGACGATACTGTTATGTATATTTACTGTATCTATTGTGATGAAGATGCAAGAAACATTTGTAGGTTACGACTGTAAACAAGAGCTACAATGTTTACATTATCTGTAAAAAGTTGTAGAATTACATAACAAAAATATAAGAAATGCAAAGAGGGAAAAGTGGTATTAATTTTTGACACTTATTGATACCTTTTCTGTTCCTTTTATGTTTTCTTTATTATTTGTTTGGAATTTTCACAGAAATTTTTAGAAGTGTAGCTAAAAGTTAGTTTCCTTGACTTCAGTTATCAGCCTCATCTCTGAAACGATGCATGAATCAGTCTTCCTTTTAACAACAGCGGCTGCTTTCATAATTTCGTTTTCAATAATTTGACAAAATCTGACGATCACATCGCTGCAGTTTGGAGTACTGGTCGCGACCTGTGTGCTCTTTCCGTAGTTAGTGGAACCATTAACAATTTCATTACCTATTGAAAAATACTACGTACAATTCCGTACAAGTGGTTTGATAATTAGCTACCAACGTGATGAACCAAACTCTGTAACAAATTATCCTTAGTCCCCCGTCTTCATTTTCACTGTTAAAGCGCCGGCTCTATTGTGAAACATATGTACCTTTATGAAACAGTGGAAATAACACCGTTTTCTGCATAGATTTTTGTTACCTCTAGATTCATTTTACATTGGAATTTTTTGCATTGCACGGAAATTAATAAATAATAAATTTTTAACACACAACTGAAGCATTAACGTTTTGAAACAGATAGAATTATAGGTAAATGGAAAACAAAAATCGAGTGATAGGTCCCAGTCAAGAACACCTTAAGCCTGTGTCACTACCCAACTATATAATTCACTATTGATTATTTATAAATAAAACCACATTAAGATAACGATGCTTCCAATGAACAGTACAAATGCTTGCAACTTAGAGTGATATTTCTGTTTTTCTAGTTAAAATTTCCAAATAACTAATTGAATGAATTTTCATTATATGAATTTATATTATAGGCTATCTATACATCTGAGTATCTATTTTATCCTTTAAATGTTTCCACCCTTTTCGTTGGTTAAGCTTTACTTAAAAAATAAGTTTCATGAGCTAAATGTTATTTCTCTCAGATAACAGTTGCAAGGGTGGATCTTCACAACCAATATGCGGTAAATTATTACTGTGGCCTTGTCTCTAATTTCGTGTAGGTTTTAGAGTGTTTTCTTACCAGACGTATTTACAATGATGATTGGAAATGGAATGATGGGCAACCTTACCATTCAGCCATTACTGAGACGTGTCACTTTTTCTATAATTATTAATCTGAGTGCTTTACAAAATTAAGCTCAGATACAATGAATATTTTGACCAAAAAGGGAAGAGAACCTTGAAATGACCATTTTTAGAGGTTAGACCTAAAATCATTGTGAAAGTGAGCGACCTCGAGTAAGTTTTGTGAATACGTGGTGTATTCTATGAAGACAGAAGAACAAGGGATTCACTCTCTGGCAAAAGCCTTTCAAAGTCAGAATAGACTTAAAGTCTGTTGTAAAATTACACACAATATTATTCTGAGTACTCGCTTTCACACTATTACAATTTTTCCCGTTAGCTAACAAAATAACTGCAGCACCGTTAGCGCTGGGCTGGCGAGGAAGCGCAACCAACCCCTACTATTTTTAGCCTGAAGATATAGTATTAATACGTCCAAAGTTAATTTTGACGGTGTTGAGTTTGTATGGCTGGGGTTGAAAGGTCAGCTCCCCACTTTGTAGACACCTTCTGGCAACAATAATAACTGTATGTACTAAGACCATTCATTTCTCAGAACATAGCCTATACTGATATTCAATATATTTTCTTATACAGTTAGATAACTGAAGCCCATATGCCTCTTGGGTCTTAAATAATCTTGCATTTAAATTTTACTTTATAATTCTGTTCACTTTCAAAACGAATTATATTTTTTAGTCATTTTCTACGCTTTGGCAGTAGCCAGGGCTGGAGGACTCGAGTCCGGACTTAAGTCCACTTTATTTGGACTCGGACTTGGACTTGGACTTGGACTCGGGATCTCTGGACTTGGACTTGGGCTCGGGCCCTCTGGACTTGGACTTTCGCTTGGACTTGAAGTCGAGTCCATCAAGTCCAACCTTTTTTTTCAAAAGATTTTTTCTAAATTTCATTATCCACTCAAAAGCAACAGCACTCAACATGTACTAGAGCTTTATTTTCCTTGATATAGCCTACAGTAGGCCTACTGTAATTATGACAGAACTCCGACTGTACTGTTGTAAGAGAGTAGTAGAATCCTGATACGTGCAGCTGTACCATGAAAAGATCTTAGTTTTAGGAAGGTTGCCCCTGAGTTCCTTAATTGCGTTAGCCTAGGTAGTATTGAAGGGCATCAGGAAGCAGTTCCATACGGGGAAATTCCATGTGGGGGAGGGAGGAAAGTTGGGCGGGAGACATTGGGCAGATGCCTCTCTCTCTCTGAATATGCCTCCGTGACTGCCCTGAACAAGCCGGTGACATTTATGGACTATAAGTCTACTTTCTGATTTCTATCCCTGTCCCCCTGTGGGTAATCTTATAAAGGGGAAAGGACTACTTAGCTAGGATTAATCTCTGACATAGTCCAGCTGCAAAATTCAATTGCTGTGTCAATATTGTTACTCATGCGGGGCAGCCCAAAATGAGTTTGTGAACTGATTTACAATTGTGTCCAAAGTTAATTTAAAACTGGACAGGCCATAACATCAAAGGGGTTGAGTGACTGCAGAGCTGCTGCCTTACTTTTACTTTATTTTATTTTAGTGTATTTTATTATTTTATTGTCACCGTATTTTATTTAATTTTATTGTATTTTATATTAGTTCATTTTATTTTATGTATTATTCATATTACAGTATGATCGAGAGTAAAAATCTGATCAAAACCAGTGCTTTCAGTGGTGTACGCAGGGGGCCACTGGGGGATGCTCTCTCATGGATGTCAATTTTTTTAAATCTTTTGTTCCTAAAAATACGTAATTTTGTAACACAAATTTTACTTCAAAAGGTAGCATACGTGGCACCAGATTGCATGTAAAGACACCTAATTTTTCAAACATTTTCAAAGAGGAGCTGGGTGTCCCACATGGCCTTCCTCACTGATGCCATTTTTTTAGTTCCTGAAAATACGTTAATTGTGTAACACAAATTTTGCTTCAAAAGGTAGCATATGTGGCATCAAACTGCATGCAAGGACACTTAATTTTTCAAAAAATTTCAAAGGGGAGGGTTTTCCCCCATGGCCCCCTCACTGATGCCAGTTATCTTTAGTTCCCGAAAATACGTAACTTTTGTAACACAAATTTTACTTCAGTTTATAGCATATGTGTCACCAACTTGCATGTATGTAAAACCAATTTTTCAAACTTTTTCAAAGAGGAGGGGGACACTTCCTCCACTGAGACCCCTCCCCAGGCCGGCAATCACATAGCATACTGCATGCCCCCCCCCCCTTGAGAGAAATCCTGGGTTCGCCAGTGCATTCTTAGATTCTGATTCCATTTTACTCTTATTGACTAAAGATTTCACAGGAAAATTATATCTAAAAAAAGTAAACAAGAACAAATCCAGAATACTTGTTCTCATGTTTATGTTTATAAACAGGAAGAGGAACCAAGAGATGAAACCACCCTTCACGTTACATGGCGCTGTGACAAAGGGGCCCTAGCTGTATGGTACCTGTGGCTATAGCCACAGGTACCCTACAGCCTTTTACTGTAATTTCATTCAGTTTGTCATGTGGTTTTTCCAATTTTTTTGTTCAGTTTGTAGTAGCATGTTGAGCTTAGTGCATTAAGCCTTCAAAGCTAAATACCAGAAAATACTATACTTGTTTTAACTTGTTTTAAAATTTTGGACTTGGACTCGAGAACACTGGACTCGGACTTGAACCTATGGACTTGGACTCGGACTTGGACTCGAGCTTGTTGGACTTGACTACAGCCCTGGCAGTAGCCTTATGTCCACAACAATTACGGTAGTCCCGTGCGCTACTTCATGTTGTAAGTAAACGACGCTTTATACTTTCCTTGTTTGTTAGTATTACGAAGTTTTTGAGAACTCATGGTTTCACACAAACAGTAGTGAAACAAGATATGTAAGAGACAGTACTATTAAGCAGCAGTACTTCAAAAGGTCAAATAATAGGAATGAGATGTTGCTTCCTTTTGCAAGTTTTTCGTTCAAGGAGCTAATAAAATACTCTAAGTTCTTAAGTGAATACAGCTGCTTTCAAATCTAATGCAGATAACATTGGAATGTAAGCTTAATTTTGTTTATAAATTTATTGTTTTGTTTCAAAAAGATAATATCGAATCTTGAAAGTTATCTCTAGAAAAATCTGGCAAGAATTCAGACTTGATATTCAGTTAAAAATATGCCACATGATTACTATCACGCCAATAATGTTTAACGTGACTTCGTCGGTATCGACGGGTAAATAGCGGAACAATAAGGGATAGTAATGCATTTGACACGGATATCTTATGCATTTGTTGCATGTTTTGGAAAGCGGGGTAAAAACATAAACCTCTTCACAGAGTACTGGAAGTTACGACACCTGTTTCTCACAAATAACGTTTCAAAGCACAGAAACTGAATGTTCGCCTTTAAAATAAAATATCCAGTCAAACATACGACGAAAGAACATGGAATTATAATATGAAAATCTTTCAAGTTTAGCCTAAGATAGATCCGTGGTACTGATCGTGCAACACAAATTGTCAACCGACTGTCTCACTGGTCATCCCGCCTCAATTGTGCACCATTTTAATTGGCCAATTTATTCAACTGGACATACGTTGTACTGGTTCATGCAAAATCTATCACAATAGCAGTTTAGAGGTGTTCATTTTAACAATATGAAACTCATTCCAGGAACGCTAAGCGCATAATAATTTTCCAAATTTCGTACATCGCGGCAGGAGCCATTGCGAAGCCACTGGATCTAATGCTGCAAATTACTGACCGTCGCAACTGGAAATAACATGTAAAAGAGTTAAAAATAGACGCCATGGCTGTTTGATTAGTGAAGTAAGGTTCAAAACGATTTACACATATTTGATGACTATTTTAATAGTTCGGAAAATATGACGTCAGGATCAATTTTAAGCAAAGCATTCTTGGAAGGAATTTGAATTAGGTGAGGGATGCAGTCAAGAAGATCATCCGATATTACGACAAACTGTCATTAATGTAATAGTAAATATTATTTTAGATTTGTTGTTTTCAATGAAATCACGAACAATTATTTTGGTATCGCATTTTGGTAAAGCATAATATGTTGCTTCACAATTCACTGTATTGAGTTAAGTAATTCTGTCCTTACAGACGCGTATGTTTACTTTACTTTCATCTCACAAAGTCCCATTAGAGCACTTTGGTTTTGAAGTATACAACTGAGTGTTTCAATTATTAAGACACCCTATTCGATGGTGAAATTAAATGACGAGTAACTCCTGGAGGATTTTTATTTCAAATAATAAAACAAATTCTTTAGTCACTTTGGTCTTTTTTACCAGCTTACACACATGAAAGCGAGCAGTCTCTTGAATGGCAAACTTAATTGGCTTCCAGGTAATTATTGTATAAGTACAACACTATTTTGAAGTTAGACGTCTTTACTGCATTATAATTGTGAATACATTTCCCTCATACTGTTACATTACTTTACATTACTCTTCATTACTCTTCAACAAGTGACTTAAATGCTTCCTCCTTAACTCTACGAAAAATTAAAAAGTAACGACCTATCATTAATCGTTTACCTATAATGGAATTTTATAGATTTGCTGATTTACAAGTTAAAATGCAATGATGTGACG
>WURT03482387.1:0-21989 GCA_009936505.3 Holothuria glaberrima | reverse complement strand
CCATGTAGAAATCAATCTTTTTCTACAATTTCAAGTTTTAAGTACAACCTTAAGAAGTACCTCCTTAGCAAATATTACTTGGTTCTCGACTTAACCTGTTTAGTAGGTATATTTACTTTTGTGCTTAGGGGAGGGGGAGTTAGTGATTGGGGTGGGAATGAACTTCCGTAAGTTAAATTAAGAAACTGGGGTTACTGTAGCTTGTATCCATTTACTATAGATGTATACGTGTGCGTATTATTTGTTTATTTTTTTTTTCTCTCAGGGAGTGGTTGCCTAGTTAAGCTCTCTAGAGTTTTTGCGATTACTCCCTTTCCCAACTTGCCAGTGTGAAAGTTGTGCCCGTTCTACTTTCCTTGAACACCAAAATATCAGCAACATTTCATTTTGTACAGTAACGTATTGCAAGTGCCGAAATATAGTAAGTGTTGTTATTGTTTAATCGTATTTTAAGGGTAACACAAATTTATGTACGTACAATACTTCAAGTTGTGGAAAAATCAATAAATGGAATGAATGGAATGAATGAATGGAAAAGGGTATAATACACAAACACACACACATTACATCACCATCATTAAATTTTTTCCGCTTTTAGCAAAGAATCAAAATCAGTCACCTTCACAACATTTTGCTGCAATCAATGTCCATACTGCAAAGATGAATACTTTTAGTGCGATAATGCAAAAATGTCTTCTGATGCTAAGAATGTCTCTGTGCATTACTCTCCTCTATCTAGTTCCTCGCTTAGCTAGAAAATGTCAGGAAGTAAAATTCAGGCCATCAAGCTGACTTCTGACACTAATACCAAGTAGTATCAGGTAGTTCATCCACTGCTCACTCCAACGTATGTCAGTATGTGGGGGAGGGGAGGAGCAGGTATATACCTTCTCCTCCCCCTCCCCAAGCCCATACTAAACACAAAAGCACTTACCAATGCAAACCTGTGAGAGATCTCTAGTAAATCCCTTCTTACACTGACATCTGTAGGATCCTATTGTGTTATCACAGTCCTCTGTCACTTCATCACAAATAGGAACTGTTGACCTACATTCATCGATATCTGAAATTAGAAAGTCAACCAATAACGATAACAGAGAAAATAGTATAGTAGTAGACACTCATAATTAAAAACTGGTGATATTTAAACACGAATCAAGACCCCGTGTCATTTGATCAATTTATCCCTACTTCCCAAACATCACTGTGTATATATCATTGACAACAAGAACCTTGACTGCAGTCTGTCTTCCTGAAATGTATTCAACTACTTGAATGTTCTATAAATGATACATTAGTACACATTGTTTTAAAACAAGCTTTTTGTCACAACTTGAAAACCACACTGCTATGAACAAACCACCAAATCTTTTCTACTTTTGTAGCATTTTAATATTTACTGTAATATCATAAAACTTACCATGACATACTCTGCCAGGTAGTTCCCCCAGGGTGGATGCATACCCTTCTATACACCTACAGGTGTAACTCCCTTCATTGTTGAGACAGATAGCAGCTGGATGGCAATCATTTATAGTGCTGTCTAGACACTCATCCACATCTAAAAATAAAATAATTTGCACAATACTACATAAAAGGCCTTTTCATTAATGCTTTTTTCTTTATAACATGACAGAATAAATCTGAAGAAAGTGCTGTGCATCATGGTCAATCGCAGTATGCTAAAAACACATTCTGCTAAAAGTGCATCTAATTATTCTGCTTACTTTGCAAAGGTACATGCATACTGCAAAAATTTGCCAGTTTTCCCAAACTGAATAAGAAAATCAACTCTGTTGGCAAACTAAGGCTGTATAAGAGGCAGTTAATTTACCATAATTATTAAGCTCTTTTCACAAATCCACATTTTTGATATATATTATCATGATCACAAAAGACTTATACCAAGTACTTGACATTTTTTTACATTTTATACTATCAAAATATGTTCAAAAGATACAGAACCCTTACCTGAACAATTTCTACCATCCCCATCGTAACCGTCTTGACACGTGCACATAAAGCTTCCTACAGTATTGTTACAGTCTGCCAATCTATGGCAATTGTCTGAATTCTCGGCACATTCATCAATATCAGAGCAGGCGTCGATACCCCTGAAACCTTGGATACAGTCACATCGGTATGACCCTCCGGTGTTTATGCATTCGCTATTGCTACCGCATGGAGTGGTACTATAAGAGCATTCATCAAAATCTTGAAATACAAAAAAATATGAATTAAATAACTTTGTTTTTAATTTCTATACAAGGGTAGCTTTAGAGCTGATCAAATCACACCCTATGTGGCACACGGATTAATAAATAAACCAGGCTGTTTTTGGCATAGAGACAAATGATTTACTGAAAAGCAGTGCAAAATATGTAACTGAGCTAGACACTGGTTTGCATTCCTATCAGTAGATATGCCTAAAAGGGGACAAATGTTTTAAGGGAAATATTGCATATAAAATGCACCAACATGGTATACAGAGAACTTATCTTAAATCATTTTTAAACCACTCAGACTCACCAATTAATTCCAGCAATAGCTTTATCTTCTCAAATTGTTGTGCATCACAAGAGTTATAGAGGGTGCATCATTTGAAATTTTCAAAGTGTGGGCCAACAAATTATTCTTGAGCAACAAATCACTGAATTTTATTCTGTGAAAACCTTATTTCTTGAAAGAAAGTCACCCTGCTTACCTTTTACTGAATTATTTGTCATTAGGTATTCATTTTAATTATTTGGAAATTTTCTATGCAACATTTCCCTTTAAATATGGTATAATGAATTCATCACATACAAGAACCCTAGTGTGGTTACTTCTTTCCTGAGTAGATGAAATCTGAATCCTGGTATTATCCTGTGACTTGGTGATACGTTTTACAATTTCCTGAGCCACCAGTACAGTACCGGATAGTCACACTGTTGTAACATGTGGCCAAAATAAAATACTGATATTTAATTTTCTCTATCCCGATACAAAATTTGAGAAATGAAAATATGCTTTACCAAACCATAAGCTACTGGGCATTTTGACAGTTAGAATGTTGTGTCATTTTTGACTGGCAGTCAGACATAGGAAAATATTGTATCATTCAAGAATTTCAGGATGAGAAATATCTGTAAGGTAGAATTGGCATTCAAGGTACATTTACCAATACCAATAAAGGACAAAATCAGATATCGACACATACCCATTATCAGCCCACAACTACAATAAAGATGACAGAGTAAAGATTAAACTCACTCCGTTGCCCTACAACAGTATCAATAAGCTTCATTCTCTTTTGGTTCGTTCTCTTGGATCTTTATGTTGCTTTTACTTTGGGTAGATGTACAGGCATAAACTGGCCTTTGTGCGGTTTTCTAAAAACCACGTAAGACTGTACATGTAGAACAGTTCTAAAATGTTTTATTCAAATGATATACATAGCCCATGATACCCTTCTCAGAGTACATTTAAAATAAAGACATAAATATTCATAATTTTCTGGCAAGAAGAATTCCACCAGACCGAAAGTTCACTAAATAGACGGTTCCCGAGACTGAAAATCCACTACACCAAAACTTTACTTAGCATTAGGGTTAGGATTAAAGTTAGACACAGAATTAGGGTAAGGATAAGGGTTAGCCAAGGGTAAGATTTGGATTAGGATTAGGGATAGCACAAAGATTACAGTTTAGATCTTTAAATTAGTGAAACTTTAATTCAGAGAACCACACTCACTGAGGATTGAAGCTGTATTAGGAATATATCATTAATGCCTGAAAACATCAAAAACAGACTAAAACCAATGTTTCAAAAGAAAAATGTTTATCATATGAATACTAATTCATATCACTCCCCAATTCTTGGATGGATCTAAAAGCATTTTAAAAATGGCAATTATCACAAGAAGACAGGCAAGCTTTAAACAGAAACACTTAAATTCTACTTGACATTTGCCTAATCATCAGAGTAAAGATTCTTACCTTCGCAATAAGAACCATTGCCTATGAAACCATTTCTACATTCACACATGTAGCCACCACCAACATTTGTACATATGGCTTCAAAATGACAATCAGATGATCTTGTGTCAGATTGGGGGAAAGAACATTCATCAACGTCTGAAGTTGGAAAGAACCAAATTGTTTACTAATTAGATTATTACTTAACAAAAATATTTTTCATAAATTTAAATAATGAATTTAAATAATCCACAGCAAATATCTATTATCGGTAAAATTTATTGTTTAAGCAGCAGTACTAATGGTATTGACTGATTATTCAGTCTGAAACTTAAACAAATACTCAACTCCTATTCCAGTCACAACTTTGACGAATTGTGCTTGGTTTTGGGTTTTGATATAATTTTCCAGTTGAGTTCTTAATTAAGAGTGTTTTTTATTGAATACTTTAGTGTAGTGTTAAACTTAGTTCAAAGCTAAATTTTGTGTTTAATGGCTGTACTGTATAAAGCCAATGAATAGCTCCTTTCACATTGACTAAAAAGGGCTAGGTCATACAATTAAAAGGTAGTAAAACAGATAATTTGTATCATATGACCTAAAGGGCGTAATATAGTTGCCAATTAAGTACAGACATCACCGCAAACTGATATACATCTTACCGAAACAGCGAAGCCCATCTCCTGTATAACCTGATTTGCAGTAGCAGCCATAAGATCCATTGTTATTATCACAATTGGTATTTGCATCACAGGGTGATGGGCCATTGTCACATTCATTTATATCTGCATAGAAAAAGCCAAAGAAATTGAGTGGCAAAATGAATAAACTAAATAAACATTTTATGCCAAATAAACAAGGACACTAATATTTTGTCCTAACTTTTAATAAAAGGGGAGGATGTTGGTCTTTTTTGCGCTTTTGTAAGTAGAGCACCTTTTCGTTCTTATGCTGCACATCAAAATTGGCAGAACATACTGTTTGATTAATAACATTCCATGGCATAGCTGTTGAAAGTATGAACTGGAACAGGCACTCACCTATCACAAGAAAGTTTTAGTATTGCTGGAGCCAGCTATTCATCATAGATGTTGCATATATTCTGCAACTGACTTCCAAAGATAATTTTAAAGACTTAGCAACGGAATTTGCAGGTTTAAAATTTGGTTATTTTGTCCGTTCTCAGTGTGGAAGTTCAACAAACAAAAAAGAAGAAAACTGATGTGGTTAGAAAAAAGGGTGTGAGCAGGAACAGGCTACTACTAATTTTTTCTACTTGGCCGAATCTGGTATGTTGGGAAATGCATCTTTGAGATAAATGTCACTGATAATCATGTTTTCTGAATTCAGAAATAAATGTGTATTGCCAGTGTAAGAGTGGGGTATAAAGTACTAAATAAATGAGATGTATAATTTTGTGTGTATCCAAACACTGATATGTTTGATCTTTGGCACTTGGCAGGTAAGTACACTAGATATTCCTTTTATTCCAAAAGCAGCAATTACGTTTTCTTCTGGTCAACTAATGTGACATTCTGGATCATCACAAACACAAGCAAAAATCATCATTACAACAATTCCTACTCCAATCAATCTTGAACCATAATTCTTTCACAGAAGGCAGAAATAGGTCTCTCATAAATCAAAACAAGCAGTAACTGATTGTTTTGAGATAACTCACGGTTCAAATTTCATGTTTAAACAGCCATTGCAGGCAATAATGTTATACATATGTAAATAGGAGGCAAGGACAAGCGAAGCAGACCGCCAATACCACTCAAAACCAGTTTTGTTTATATACGACTATTTCTTCGAGAAAAACGAAAATATTGAAAAAATAAAAAGAAAAAAAAAATACTAACACGAGTATGACTATATAATTTCATCTTACGAGGAGGAACCTCACGTCAAACGTATCTACTGAAATCAGTAGATGAGTTAAATTGTAAATTACCTTTAACATCAATATAAAGTTTGAGAAAAAAACCAAAAGCAATGGAAATCCAATTTTGAATGCTAGGGGCCTGATCTATACTGGTTGTTTTTTCTCATGGCTGCCATACCTTGAAGCTTTATCCACTTTTTCCAGTAAGTGTATCAAAACACATCCTCCAATCTAGTGTTGGATGATGTATCAAAACTTATTGTGATATTTTTTCCTACAAGAGAATATAATTTTAAAGACAGACACTCGTCACCCCAAAGAATATTTTTGTGTGGGGTATCAAAATTTTCTGTTGGTGTCTACTCTTTGATTGACAGCAAAGTTTGAAAATTCAAAATTTGCTGAGTAGCTAATATTTCGCACTATGCAGAGAGAGTGCTTGGGATTATACATTTAGTATAGCCTTGTATGCTCATCAGGACAAGGCCTTAAGCAATAAAATATGTTTGTGTCTGCACAAGGAGAAGCTTTATACAGTTATGGGAGGAGCAGCAAGCTGCGTAATTGGGAGAATTGGAACTGTCTAGGATGACAAGATGTGCCCTTCAAGAATTAACTACATGGCTTCATTTGATCGAATGTTTGTCTCTTTTCTTTCCAGCAGTGGCAATTTCTGAGTTCTAAACAATGCAGGCTTTTATACACATACAACACCAGCTCAGTTACAGGTATTCCTTTATATTACCACTTCTACAGTTTACATACAAAGCTAGAATAGAGTGGTACCCACTGTAAAAGCTGAAGAATCGCCATGCTGAAGAAACCCATTGTTGTATATGAATGACAATTAGTGTAGTACATACACCATTTCAGTACACGTAAGAATTAACATTATAACCAAAGTATTTGAATATATTACTTATTGCGACCAGTTGCAAAATGTCAATATACCCTTATCCCATTCCTGTCTATCATATCAACAAAGACATTTTAACACAATTACTGTACCACTCTTTTAGGCTTTCATTGTTACAAATTGTTGTGGGACCTAGCTTTGTTTTAATATGTACTATTGTTTTTTTTATCAATTGCTCCATTCATGGCCAAACTTCCTTTTGTCATCAAAAGCTTTGAGCATGACTGATAAATGAAGTTAAATGAAGTTTAAGTAAAACATTCACAAAAATGGAAGGGATTGATTACTATCACATTATCACAATTTCTTCTCTTATCGTCTGACACTTAGCTACTGACATACCTGTACATTCCACACCGTCACCGGTAAAGCCATCTCTACATGTACAATTAAATCCTCCAGGAAGATTGGTACAAGTAGCTTGCAATGCACAGTTATGTCGATGGGTTAAAGAAATGCATTCATTGATATCTGTAGAAGAATTTATTTTCCTATATCAATTCTTTTGTAGTTCTCTCCCAAGTTGCATAAATCACCCTGACAGAAAACTTTCCAACCTACATACAACAGAAAGACACTGGTTGGGAAACTCTAATGTTCCCCAACCCTTTCGAAAAAATGGCCTTCTTTACTATAAATTAGCTTACAAGAAATAGAGTGAAACGTGAGAGAAACACTTGAAAAGATGTCTAATTTATGTTTAATTGTTGCTAATTCATGAGAAACTTGATGCAAAAGGTGTTAGGAGCATTAAGTTGTATTTACAGTCCTGAACAACAAAACATCTACAAGTAAAAAGTCAATAACACGTGGGTAAAAACTACATACAGACAAGATTGAGTATAGAGGCCAAAATTGTGTACTCAAAGTGATTGAAAATAACTACATGGTTCAAACTATTCTGAAGATAGTATGGTTTTCAAAACGATAATGAAATTTCATAACATTTTATACAGAAACCTGACTGACATCCTAAAAAAAAACAACTTATCAAGTTAAATGCATTACATGTCACTGGCAAAGATGTATTAATAACCATGGATCCTTATTTCAGACATTTGCTTCATCCAACACAATCCTATATCAAAAATATAAACTGACCTTTTGGTGGAAATAAAAGAACAGCATTTCATATTATATGATCTAAATTTTAAGATATCACAAAAATATTTGCAAAAATTTAAATACATCACTACAACGTAAATATTAAAGCCCAGGGAATAATTTAGTGTTTCAATTTTCCATAACAGTTTTGAAGATTTTTTACTTCTTTAATATAAATCACTGAAAACCCTATGATTATTGATTTTACACACAAAAAGTGCTAAACATTTTTGCATTTGTGTAGCAGTTTTTCCAGCTTGTATAGCAAATTGCTATGCGATACCTGATAAATTATTCCCTGAAGCTACTTTCCTATATAAGCAAAGGAACATTACTTGCGAGTCAACCATTTATTCATCATTTTCACAAGAGAGCAAAATATACTTTCTTTTTCTCTTTTGTGAAACTCCCTCCTCTTTGTAGAGTGTAACTTTAGAAGAGTAAAAAAAGATAAATATTCAATACAAAATAGTAATTTTTACACTTACAAAGTGTACAATGCATTTTGACATACTGCTCTATTCCTCCCCACTACCTCAACCCCCACCCCTAACACATATTTCTATGTTGAAGAAAATGATGACAAGAATGAATGATCCCAAATATGCAGTAGCAGAGTTGCAGCAAGTGCTTGACAAGGAAAGCCAATAGAACATTTACCTGAACATTCAAATCCATTTCCAGAGAAGCCATCTACACAACTACAGTTAAATGATCCATCCAGGTTTGTACATGTTGCATCCGATGAACATGGATTATTATCAGTACATTCATCAATATCTGCCAAAATAAACAGAAAACATGTAAAGAGACTTCTGACACATAAAGGTTTCTCATGATAAATCGCCATCATTTTATTTTTTTATTTTTTTATCCCCATTTTATTATTATCCTTTATTTTTTTTTAATGTATTCAACATTTTTCTCACATTTTATCTTTGATTTTGCTTTTATTCCCCTGTGCATTTTATTGTGTTGTTCTTATTTTCCATTTTGCTTTGAATCTTAACTTTGCCAGCAAGTGCAATTCTCTTGTTTCTTGGACCCCATTGGAAATGGGCAGACTTTTTGCCAGCCTAATGGGTTTAGCTCCTGTTACTTAAATGCTCGTTGTAAATTTGTTATGTTTCTACTGTTTGTGTGTCCTCTTTCTGTAATGTTCTGAATTTTTTGTGTGCAAACAAACAAAAATAAACTTAATCCCTACAGTTTCAGCTGTTCATTTCATAGTTTTGCCTATTGTTGTGCAGTTCCGGGGGTATAGTGAGATAGAAGACACAACTGATGGACACAAAAATTCCTTTGCAGAAATGCATTCCAGAGCTCTTCACATTTTGATTGTGGGTTTAGGTCATTAAAATGTGAAGAGCTCTGGAATGCATTGCTCTATTTTAACACTTCAGTATTCTGTGATAAGTAAAACATATACATAGCAACACTTATCAAAATCTTACCTTATAAACCAAATAAGATACCTCAAAAGTTCTCAAAGTTACAAACTTTTGCTAAAGCCTTACTTCAAAGCAGACCAGTGTAATTTCCTTTAAAGTCAGAGATTTATGCTTTAACTTAGATACTGTACCTATGCAAATTTCTTTAAAGTCACAACTTTATGCTACAATTTAGCTTTATGTACCTATGCAAAGTTCTTGAAATCACACTTTATTACCACATTCTAGTTTACTGAACCTGTGCAATGTTTTTTAAGTCAATGCCTTGTGCTACAACTTAGCTTACTGTGCCTAAAGTTCTTAAAATCATAGTCTAGTACTAAAACCTAGCTTTACCTGTACAAAGTCCAGTGGTGGCATTCCTGATGTATCTTCCAGCCAAGCACACACAAGAGTGTCTTCCATACTCATTAATGCATGTTTCAACTGTTGTATCACAGTCAGACAGCCCCTCCAAACACTCATTTACATCTGCACACAGGAAAAAAAGCTGATTCAAATCTATCACAGATTATGTTACATAAATATTAACTCTTTAGCACATAGACATTTTGCCAGATGAGAAACTAGTGTTCTCCACAATTTTATTGAAATTTTATAAATACTTTATAAATTGGGAGTGGAACATGCAGATTAAAATTGACAATAAGAACTAAACAAATTATGATTCCAAATGCAGTTATCATTTAAACTACTCACCTTTGCAAGTAGAATTATCGGCAGGATCTAATACGAAGCCTTCAAAGCATCCACAGGTATAGCTTCCATTGTTGTTATTGCATACTTGACTACAGCCATCAAGGAAAAGGTCACACTCATCAATATCTTGAAAGAAAATGAAAACGATACCAATATTTCTCTCCATTTAAAACAAGTAAACAAGAAATATTCTAATTCATAAAAATGTGTCTGGTTGTATAAATAACTTCAACTTTCTAAACTGTAATCGAAAAGAAGCTACTTTCTGTACAATCTTGTTTACAAGCTATCAGACATGGGGGTGGACTTTCATTAGCATTCAGTCTGAGCAGCCACATTGCCAGGGTTTCCAGAATTTTACTCTCTAAAATAAGTTAACTTTTCCTGATATTTTCTAGGAAATTTCAACTCCTCCTACAGAAATATTTCCACTTAAAGTAGTTTGAAAGTCACCAGTCAATGCATCACACCTTTATCACATGAGGAACAGCATTGTCTTTGACAAAGTGGCAAAAACGGTCTTACACCATTCACATTTTCTAGGTATTTTGGTGATTTGTGCCTGTTTTTTATACATTCCCTACCCCCCCCTGACTGGATGTGTAAACTCTTTTACCCTGTTTTCATTTACAGGCTTCGACTTGTACAAGTAATTGCTGGCCCACTCTACTTTGAGAAGACAATAGCACTAACTCACCTTCACAGACTGTGTTGTCATTTCTGGAAGTATTGTATCCACGGTAACAAGCACACCTTTCTTCTCCTTCTACTGAATAGCATTCTCCATTGGTGCAGCTAATGCCATTGGCACTGCATCCATCAATAGCTGCAAATAATAAAAGTAAGTAACTGACATTGGTCATAGGTGACCCTTTCTTTTGTGGTCAATTAGTCGAGCAGCTCTTCTTGTTATTACAGTGATTAATTACTTACACTTCTAATGGCATCCCTATCACTCTTCGCTTAGCAAAAACAATATCAATTCAAATTGTTCTCAGTTTGATCAATAATTTTTTTGTGGAGAAGGGCAGCACTGTGGTAACACTATCTCTAGGCTTATGCAATATTCAGAGACAAACTGCTTTAGTGGTATGTTTAGTAGGTTAGGCTATCTTTAAACAGCAATTATGAGCAGTGCTCATAGTCCATTAATGACAACTTGGGCTTAGAGAGCAATTAATTGGACTTTCAAAGAGTAATCACAACTTACTGGCAATTATTTAATTACAATTATCAGCACTAGCAGCTAATGGTGTTTAACAAGGAATCGACTGTTAGAA
This sequence comes from Holothuria glaberrima, assembly GCA_009936505.3. Lineage (NCBI taxonomy): Eukaryota > Metazoa > Echinodermata > Holothuroidea > Aspidochirotida > Holothuriidae > Holothuria > Holothuria glaberrima. The sequence continues at coordinate 10,698 of WURT03482387.1, read as the reverse complement.
TTAAACATCTGGGCAACCCCTAGATGAAACAAGCAAACCACTACTGGAATGAAACAGGAAATCAATTACTGGAATAAAAGAATAAACTGCTGCATTAAACAGGGAATAAGCTGCTGGAATGAACAAGGAATGAACTGCTGGAGTGAACAAGGAATCAACTGCTTGAATGATGCAAACAACTGACCGCTGGGACAAAACAGGAACTGAATTACACAAGTCAAAACAAAGAATGTGCTGTTAAATTCTAACCAGAAGCCAAAAGGCTCAGTGATTCAAGTGAAATAGTGGCATGAACTGTGGTTTCATACCAAGTTTCATACTGAAGTTACGGAGTTTGTTCACTTAGGTGGGGGAATACTTATGATTCATCAACACTGATAAAGGTGTCCAATTTGACATCTGGTGACCTTAAATGACATAACAAAAAACATTTGGATTCTTGTAATCAGCGAAGGGTATCACCATGCTTAGATTGAGATCCCTCAATGTTGCCCTTCTTGACATACCATCTTTACTACAGTTTGACCTGTAGTGACCTCAAAAGACCTTGACATATACCATAATGAAAGACCACTTAAAGTCAACATGAGGAATCCAACTACTAACTATTAGATCCCCCAAGGTTACCCTTTTTGATACGTTGTGTTTTCAAGTTTTCACAGTTTAACCTGTTTTGATCTCAAATTAAGTTTTACCTCCACCAAAAACAATATGCATACCCCCAAAGTGGATAATTCATATGCTGTGAAGGAGATTGCCCAGGGATACCCTCCTTAAGATATCATGTTTATGAAGATTTCACAGTCTGACCTCTGGTGACTTCAATGGACCTTGGAACTCCAACACAAACAATAGTGTTAAATCTTGCATTCAACATACTGCGTTCAACCATGGCGCTAATAATTGGACAGGAGAAGAAACTTTACAAATCCCCATGAAGACGATAATCTTAACATGAAGGTCAAACTCATCAAGCTATTTACCATCAGTAGTCCTTCTCCCTTTGTACTTCATTTAAGACTGAATAAGCTTAAAAGGTGGTAGTAACTAAGCACAATAGGTACATAATCATCTGCTACATCTTGAAGAGGATATCGCCGAATTTTGCCTATCACTTCAGCATTACCAGTCGCTTGAAATTAAAATTAAATTGGTCATTTTGTCGCGCTGTGTGGCATATACATAAGTGTTGCTTTGATTCCTTGTTAAACGCTGAACATATATAAACCCTTTACAATATGCGCAATTATGGGGAAATTGGTCAAAATTCAACTGCAAAGTATAGACTCGTAACTAATCTGCTCATTTGCATATGGCATTAACATTACTCTTAGCACTATCAACTATGCTTACGAAGCAATAACCAGTCGTTTCGAATTTTTACTCTGCATTTCTTATTTAGTTGTCGGCAATTTCGTCGGTATCAAATGATTGTTCTATTTAATCCATTTGTTAGGGTATCAGTAGAAGTGAATGAGGTTGTCAATGATAAGAAGTGTAAATTGTAAGCGCCAGACAAAAGAACTGAAAAGCCGGAAGTCTCATCATCAATAATTACAGGACTATCTCCTCACGCATGTCTAGGTCTAAGTGGATTAGCCTAATTTAAAGTTTAACTTTCTTCTACTGTCCAGGTAGTAGCTCCATGATTTAACATGGTCCATCCAAATGCTTAGTATAAGATTCCCAAGGTTACCCTTCTTGAGATATCTCAACAATTTTTGCCATTGACCATTGACCTCAAATTAACGTTGACCATCAAAACAATAATCCAGTTCTTAAACTCAACATCAGGTATCAGTGTAAGATCTCAAAATATTACTCTACTTGAAATATTGTCTTTACACCCAGTTATGAGGTTTTAACAGCTTTGTCTCAAAAGATCCCAAATAACCTTTGACCTCTCCAAAACAATACAGTTTGCTACCTCAATATGTAAAATCTTTTTACCAGGTATCAAACATATTCATCAATCTAACACTGAGATGTCATATTTAAAGCCTAGGCATCACAAACACCAACACGTACACACATGCATATAATCATGTTTGCATAGATGCCTGTTGCAATCAGCGAGGAATCAAATTAGGAAATGCTTTCATCAAACCCTACAAAGTTTTTCGATTTACGGGAAAAGGATAATATTAATGCAACACTTACACTCAAATGAAATATTGTCATGAAACTATTTCTGGAATGTCTTCAGAAACCTTCCAGCGCAATCTGATAATGTGAACAACCCTTGTAAAATTCTCTCTCCTAACAAGTCTTATTAAGAGTACAAAAACTGTACTTTCAAATGCAATAACCATGCTGCTCTTCACCTCCGAAATTATAATTTTAGGAATCAAGGTCTCCACACACAGAATCTTCAGGACTATTTCTTATTGCTACAGTAAATACTACTTACGAACACAATCACCAGAATCAGTCTCCCTGAATCCTTCAGCGCAGCTGCATATGTATGGAGGATCACCATTCACAGGGACAGTATTGTTACATTCTTGGGGGCAGTCTGCTAGTCCCAGTGAACACTCATCTATGTCTGAAATCAACAGACAGAACACGGTTGCCATAAATTAGCCAATAGATGAGGAAGGTCTTTTTTCAACAACCAAAAATGGCAATATAGCCCCATACAGTGCTGGTGTTAGTAAGTTAGTGCTCCACACAATTAGCTTTAATCCCATTTCTAGAACTAAATGTTTGTTTGTCATGCATCCACGGTTTTTGTTTTAAGCCTGCCTCAGGCTCATGAGGATTGAAATCTTCAAGAACATGTCAGAAAGAAAGAGAGACAGACAGACAGAGCAGAGAGACAGATAGTCATGCAGAGAGACAGGCAGCTTTTACCATGTCATGGTAAACATAGCATCAGAGCAATAACAGTCACAAGCATTTCTAGATTTGTTGTATGTATTGGTCGTCTTGTGGTGTTATTTCATTGAATGAGAAACCCACCAACGCTGGGCTTGTGTTCGGGACAACACATTTCAGAACAAGAAAGGACACAGAGTAGTTAAGATTGATTATTAAAATTTCATGGAACATCACCCTCTCCCCTTTTTACTTCTCCTTTTACCAACTACGGTTACATATTTGCCCAATCATATTCTTCGGCAGCTAAAGTAGATAAGGTGAAATCCTTTTCACAAAATAATCAAGTACTTACCATTACAATCAGCTGGATTAATAGATGAAACTGTATAACCTTCTCCACAGAAGCATTCATAGCTGCCGTCTATGTTTTCACAGTTTTGCACACAGTCATGGGCATTTAGGGCACACTCATCCACATCTGCAAATGTAACACAAGTGTGTACTGTATAAGATGGTATAACAATTCAAATACACTAATATGAAACATTCATGTGAATCTTTGTACGTTTATGGGTTGAAATCCTACTCAATGTACATGTTTTTCTTCTCCAGGTCCTCCATCGGAATAATAACTGCAAATATTCACTTTAGGGAGGCGAATCATCACGTATATTTACAAGGCAAAAATATGAAGGGGAAAGAGGCATAGGATTGGTGCTGAAAGGTAGTTAGAGTTACTAGAAGAGGCACTAGAAAGGGGAAGCAGGATGGGGAAGCGGGATGGGGAAGCGGGATGGGGAAGCAGGATGGGGACAGTTTAGGGGAGGGGGATGCAATTTCATTGGAAAAATTGTTGCTTACAACAAAGACACTAAGGAGGAAGAGTGGTTTTACACTTTGCTATGGAACAATATCCTTTGCAAGTGGGTTCGAACCCTGCTCAAGTTACGTTTTTTTTCTCCTGCAGGTCCTTCCATTTCCTCTCACTTGGCATTTGGTTGCCATTTACAATAGTTGCCAGGCTGACAAAGTTTTGCACAGGATTGAAGAGCCTTAATTCTGGCAGACCAGGTAAGTAGTCTATTTTGATTGCTCTGCTCTTTTAACCTAAAGAACTGACAAAAGTGACACTTCCCAGATTTTGGGAAGATGAAACACTACCCTTTGATCTTTAAAAGAGACTTGGCTTTCAGTTAAACCTCTTGCAAATACTTTTTGAAAACAAAGTATTCAGTCTCAAAGCGTAACAGCATAAAACTGTATAAAACATCCAGTGTCTTTCAATTCCATTCAAAGTAAGCAGATTATAGTTTGAAGGTAGTAAGCCACCAAGTTGCTATATGTCAAGCAATGATATTAGAAATAGATGGTTCACATGATTATACCCAGGAAGCTAGAACCAAGGGAAACAGGACGTTAAACCAGCGCAGTAAGATATTTCAGAAAAATATTTTACAAGTGCTGAATCGCCTGACTTCCATTGCTTCTCCTCAAGTAACATAAGAAAGGGGTACATACTACTCATTAGAACTTGGCCTGCATGGAAATCAGAACACTGACCAGACCTCACAAAGGGGAGGTTGGGAAAAATAAAATCCTACTTATCTGTTTATTTCTCTGTTGTTTGAAACCTATCACTACTAGAATAACACTTAATCCCTGACCAGTGGGGAACTTTGTCCAGTTGATTACACAACAGCTACGCTATTGACATGTCCTCTCATTGCACAGTTAAAACTTTTGTGTAGGGTATGAAAACGAAGTCTTTATTCACTTTAAGAAGGGTTGAGATATCACCAGGAATCAATTAACTAGTAGGCAGGGACCAACTTTAATTGGTTTAGGTAACAGATACACAGTTTATGATCCCAATAATATGGCCTGGATCTCTAAGCAGATGAGTGCCTAATGTTTGCATTATTTTTCCATCTCATTTACATATTTATGGTACAATTTTGTTCACAGCTCGAATAACAGCATTCATGGCACATTGTGAACCATAATAGTATGAAAACTACGGAGTGCTGAATGGTTCAAAATATCCAAACTTAACATCGAACTATCGAAAAAAACATCAAACAATCCAAACTGACATCGATATATCCAAACTTTACATCGAACTATCGAAAATAACCATCGACATATCCAAACTTAACATCGAACTATCGAAAGTAAATACCGACCTATCTAAACTGACATCGACATATCCAAACTTTACATCGAACTATCGAAAATAAACATCGAAATATCCAAGCTGCGTGCTAAATTTAAGTCTGTTTGAATACTCTTAACTGCATAGTGGTGCGCCAAATGGTTCATATATCGAACTCAACGTTGCTGGTTAGACCACTGATCCCTTATACAACTGGATAGCGCTTAAGGCAAGACTTTTGAAGCCACTGTTCCACCCTCGTGCCATTCCCCAAAATATGTCTCTTCCGTCTATATGGCAGCACCGCACTGTGTACACTCGTGATACTTCTTGTTAGACAGAGCACCGAACAAGCCCGTTCCTTGCTAAGGGGAAGGGGCGAAGCCTCACCCCGAAAAAATTCGCCCCCTTGATCAAAAATTACCATCCCAGGAGGAAATTCCAGTCAAGAACAGGTATTTGGTGTCGGTTTTTAACAGGTATCTGATAAAACCAGTTAAAACCCAACAAAATCTGACACACCAATTACCCGTTGACTGAAATTTTCAGGTGGGATTGCCTTAATGAATGCATTTTAGCATGTCTCGCTCAGGTACCGATATATACTGTCCCCGGAAAGCTTTTTCGCCCCATTCAGTACATTGTCTAGCTACGTGTCTGGCACCGAGATAGCTGATTTTCAAGTTACAGGTGCAGTCGTGCATTCCAATCAATTTGGTGACTACCCAAGTCCCGTAGCCAGGGGGTTCAGGGGGTTCGCACGAACCCCCGCCCAGACCTATTTTTTTTTTAATTTTTTTTATTTAAATGGAGTTTTGGCGTTTTTTTTTCAGGGCAAAGTGTCAATTCCGATGGTTTAGCCATTGTTAGCCGTATAAGTAGCTGTTTTGTTTCAGTGCACCACAATTTCCTAGGGCCCCTTGACTCGTACAGTACCTTACCTCTCATACAGCCACACACTAACTTTCCAGGGAATAAAGAAAACATTGCTACAAGGTAATCCATTTAGGCCCAAATTAGGCTCATGAAATTTAAGCATGCACCATGCTTTTTCAGGAAAGTACAAAACACATTTTTGGTGTATTTCTCTTTTCACTTTTTTAACACTTCAACAATATCATTGTAGGATGGATTTGCCCTGCCTATGGGTACCTCTTCTACTCCGTTGTTGGCCCTCTTTTACAATTTTTGTGGCTAAGCTTTTTTCATGTTTTCACTTGATTGTAAATGTCCAAAAATTCCAGCTTAGGTGTTCACCAGATCGCTCAATTTTGATGTAAAAATTGCAAAAGCTTCTTGGGGTGGGAGGGGGGAACCACACCCACACCCCGCTCGGTCGCTCCGCTCCTCGCTTGGGAGCTTCGCGCCCTCAAGAAAATGCCGAACCCCAATATTTGTCAAGTGTTCCAAGAAGCGGGGAGAATTTCTAAGTGGGGGCTGAACATATTCTTGCTTAGAACACTCGGGAAGTGATCTTTAAGGCCATCTGGGGGTTTCTAAAGCCGAGAATTTTGTGGTACGTTCCGTGCCAACCGATGGTGGCGCTCCGCTTAGAAACATATACTAACATTTTTCATAGATTCCGGCCATCTGAGGGGTTTGTAAAGCCAAAAATTTTCTTGTACGCTCCGCGCCAACTGATGATGGCGTTCAGCTTATATAGTCCTGTCGCGCATGACGAACCCCCCCCCCCATCACCACGGTTAAAGCTGGCTACGGGCCTTCTGCCCTTCATATTTCCGCAGCTTTTAGTCGATTTAGGCCACTACCACCTTTACTTCAAGGTACACTGTGGGTGATATTTTATGGAGTATGGGTCACTAAAGTAGGCTATATAAATCCTTCTTAGAAATCATGCATGTAGCCTGCAGCTTGATATGATTGTTTTTCTTCCTCACTTATGAAAAGCAAATATTCATCTTGAAATGCCTAGGCTAATGCTTACGATTCCGTCCACCGACCATACATGCCAGCTCTCGATCATTACACCCACATAATATGGCCCAGTACCGTAAACCTCGTACGGAGGCCCTATGGGCCAACACGGGCCAACAAGGGCCAACACGGCCAACCTCATTCAGCTGTCGAGTTTCTCTTCATTCACCCATATGGGCCTGGCTACACAAGCATGGTGTGGCCCGGTCATTTTTATCCTATACGAAATGCGGGCCTAAACATCCTACAGACTTCTAAGATTAACCCACTAGGCCCTTGTTGGGCCCTGAAAGTTAGAACATAATGCCTGTTCAATTGGCTACAGAACAATGATCTCGTTGGTCCCACATGGCAGAATTAAGTAAGTTGCACAGTGAGTAGCATGATGTACCATAAGGCTATGGTACACGGGCCCTGAACAAGACCATTTGCCTTAATATTACCAGCGTAATACCTCCACATGGGTCTAATTATAACTGTACATTCTAACCCATGAATCATGCATGACTAAAAGCTCATAATACCCAGACCCATCCTGGTATGTCCGCGTCCATTCTGAAATGGGCCAGCCAACGTTATGCCGGTCAATTGCATGCACTTGGTCCAGGTTTTCTACATCTTTCCCATCCATCCATCCATCAGATTGCATGTCTTGTCCATGACTCACTCCACATCTCTCCCACGTTTCGCGTTTACATGTTCTAATTTAAGAGAGGGAGGCCCGCGAACCAGTAGTTGTATTTTCGGTCATCTGATGTGGAGACATCGAAAATGCCCCACTTTCTTAACAGTTATGAATTTTACACAAGGTTTGAGATAGTTGAGTGTTGTATTCTAATGTAAACAGTTTAAAATACTCCCAGACTTCCCGGGTACACGTCTCCCTCCTGCCCCCTCCCTCTTCTTTAAAACTTTCCCTCCAACGCAATTACTTTTGTAGCCGAAAGCAAACATAATTGCTCAAACTGCACACAAATGTGCAGCCCACCCTTCAACTGTGTGGGCTAGGATATCCAATGTGCTATCCAGTACATTAGCGATCAGAGATCAGTGATTTCGACAGTTCGATGTTACGTTCGATATATGAACCATTTGGCATAACGCTAAAGAAGCCAGGTGTGTCAAAACAGACTTGAAGTGAGCAGGCCAGTTCCAGTCATTTCATTTTGGTTAAGTTTGGATACTTCGATGTTAGTTTGGATATGTCGATATTAGTTTGGATATGTCTATGTTAGTTTGGATAGTTCGATGTTTGATTTCGATAGTTCGATTTTAAATTTGGATATGTCAATGTCAGTTTGGATAGTTCGACGTTTATTTTCGATAGTTCGATGTTAAGTTAAGATATGTCGCTATCAGTTTGGATAGTTCGATGTTTATTTTCGATAGTTCGATGTTACGTTTGGTTATTGTGAACCATTTGGCACTCCGTAGAAAACTTTATTTTAGCGACAATGCTCACATTGTTTTATATGTTAACAGTTATGGTCAATGCTAGCAGTCAAATAGTATATTAGTCCATTTTAGTGTATTCATGCAATTAAATCAATGTAGGAAAGCAGTACAATCATATTACACAACAAAACATTCAACCCAAGTGGCTCAATTTTCCAGCAGGCTGGAGAGATGGGCAAACCAGTTCATTCTGCATTACACTACTCATGTGAAATTGCAATCCAAATTGCTAACCAACATTAATGAAGTAACCACAAAATTTCTGTCACTCCCTCTCACTCTGCCTATCTGACACTGTGCTGTATCAAGTGATGCACCCTTATTCGTAATCACATTAAAGTAGGTTTCAATGTATGTTTATAACTAAAACCTACCTGTGCACTGACCATCAATATCCTGATACCCATAAAGACAAAGACATTCAAATGATCCATGAGTGTTTACGCATTCACGAAGATTGGAAAGACATGGTGAAGTCAAACATTCATCAACATCTGTGGAAAGCAGAATGAACATATTTATCCAGAATGTACTGAATGAGCATATAGATCTAGGATGACAGGATGAACATCCAATAGTGTTGATGCATTCATGAAGATTGAAAAGACATGGTGAAGCCAAACAATCATCAACATCTGAGGAAGGTAGAATGAACATATTTATCTAGAATGTTCTGAATGAGCAAGAACATCTAGAATGACAGTATGAATATCTAAAATGTGTAGAATGAACATAAAACTGTAGAGTGTACAGAATGAACATGTAGAATGAACATGAAGATATAGAATATACTGAATCAACATGTCGATCTAGAATGTACCCCAGCTGAAAATTTCCTTTGGGACCAAATGTTTCAAATTCCATTAATGAATGGGTTTCAACAAGTTGATAGGATATCAAAAGGGTCTTATTTATTCAATGGTAACCAAAGAAGAGAAACTTGTTTAAGCTACAACTTTCTATAAAGGAGTTTGAGGGCTGTTAACAACATTTCCACAATAGCATTTGAACAAGCACAATTTACGAATCACCACACAAATAATAAAGTTTAACAAGATGAAATTAAAAATACATTCACAAGTAATAACAAATTAGTACAACCCATACATTGATGACTGTTTTTAATCTTTGCATTTATGAAATTCAAACTTAAACGGCAAAGGTGAAAACAGACACCTTAAACAGAGAACAGGGGGGTTTATTCCTCAATGAACAATGATCCATCTTATGTGAAAAGTTAACAGTAAAGCGTTTTTTTATATATTTTTAACTCCATAGAATGAGTGGAAGTTTATTTACCATCACAGAATATGCCATTTCCTTGGAAGCCAAAGTTGCATTCACATGAATACCTTGGTGCTGTATTGGTACAAGTAGCATTGTGCGAACATACTGCATCACCGTTATCACATTCATTGATATCTAGAAAGAGATATACAAACAGAATTACAATCATAGGAGGGAATGGAGGAAGAAGGAAGGGCGGAACATTTGAAAGAATCCAAAATATGTCTAGCTTTTAAAAAAAATTATAAAGCCACACAGTACAGTCAGAAGCAGATTCTTATACCTTGTTCTCCCTTTCACTGGAGAGATCTTTCTATTCATATAAATGTTTTCTTTTGTTACTTATTAAATCAGGAGCAGGGACAACAGGGAGAAGGGAAACACATTTAGGTCAGTCAAAAGGAGACTATCAGCTAACAGAACAAAACACAACAATTAAAATCAATAACAACTCTTGCATAAATTGAGAATTTTGCGTCTTTCTATTTTAGTGACTCAACTGAGAGGAAGAAAATCTGGTATGGAGAAATACTTTGTAGAATGTAGATTTTCCAAAAAATAAAAAAAAACCTTAATTGCCCAACATCAATTACTCTAAATATGTCTTTTCAATTCACAACAGTTAAAAGTAAATTCAGACACCAAAGATGGCATCAAACTTGGATCAAACCTTGATGTGTTCTGTACGTAGTACTGACAAATCATGCAAAAGCTATGCTAGAGAAACTCTAAATGACTTAAAAGTATACCTTAAGTTTCAAAAAAGTAAATTTTAAAGACTGGAAAAAGAATTTCATCTTTTTATTTCCCATCTTCATAGCTTATTTTATTGCTGATATGCAAAATATTAAATTTCCTTAATTTGAAATTGGTCGATTATGTTATGCACTAATTTGTGATGTCTTTCGTGTCCAATTCATGTTACCCCCCCCCCCTGCAGGTTCGGGGATGTAGAATTGGCCCGCTGCTTTTTCAGCATGTCGTAAGAGGCGACTAACAGGGACAACTCGTTTGCCGTGAGTTGCGACCCGTGTCGGTGGAGGAGAGGG
>WURT03482276.1:0-21993 GCA_009936505.3 Holothuria glaberrima | reverse complement strand
GATTTTTTCCTTATTGACTGAATGACGGACATGATACGTCATTTGTTTTAATAGTAAAACGGATAGACTGAATGATAGGTGATATAATTTTTCAGAATGATATCAATTATTTTTCATTTTTCGTTTTTCACTTTTTGGACTTTTTCATTGTATTAAAAAAAGTATGCATGGCAAAATAATTGGGGGCTGGCAGCCCGCCCCCAGCCCCCCGCTTCCGACGGCCCTGCGACAGTTAAACCGGTAGAGACACTTTAGGAAGGAGTTATGATTCATGTCCATGAAAATTAATGGTCTGAGGGGGAAGAGACTTGACTCCAGGCTCTTCTTAATTCTGCTGAACCAGACATTGTTGCATTGCAGGAGCCTAAAATTGATAATACGGTTACCGGCGGACAGGGAGCTCATTCTATAGACTGTTTGGATTACACTGTTTGTAGAAATGACCGCACTCTTGGAGGTGGTGGTACTATATGCTCCTTATTAAAAACTGTCTGACCCCTACTGGTGAAAGATTCCTTACAAATGGGTCTAAGTCGGTCTGGGCTGCGTTTTCTATAAATGAGAGCCAGCATTACGTTGCTTCCTGGTATAGAGATCCCGATGCTCACATTGATCACATTTCATTTCTCCGCGATCAATTGCACAACATTATGATCAAACGTAGGAATAAAAACCCTTCGTTCCACATCCTAGGTGACTTTAATTTTTGGCTTATTGATTGGGAGACTAGACTGAATAAGAAAAATCAGACGTGTCTCACCAATAGTATGTGGCCAACTCCTTGTTGACATTGCTGATGATTTTGCTGCTGATCAACTCGTCAAATTTGCCCCTAGGCTTGGGGCAACAGTGACTCTTGATTTGGTTATTACCAATACTCCCAACCTGTATTCGGAAGTCAGTTTTGACTCACTTATATGACCATGAAGCTGTCCTATGTAATATTAGGTGCTCCCACGAGGCCCAAACAACCTCGAGGTTTTATATCCGACAGTATTCCAAAGGGGATTACGACACTAGGAGGTCTGAACCCAGAAATTTTGAAATTGGTTACCTAGATTGCAAACAAGACAGCCGCACTGTAGAAAACTGGCTCCTCATTAAGCCTTTTCTCGAAAGAACTGTGGAAAAAACATCCCTTCCAAACTCTCTAGCACTAGGAAATCTCTTCCCTGGATTACTGATGATAAAGAGAAGGAATAGACTCCATGCTCTGTATGAGGAGACTAACAGAACCAATAGTTACAACCAATGGGTTGACCTCCGTGCTAACATTAAGAGGGAGGTGTTTAATTCTCATAAGAACTATATTAATGATATGATTAACGACATGACTCATGATTCCAAACCCTTCTGGAGGTATATCAATGGTCAAAGGAAGGATAAACATAGTATCCCCGGCCCTTTACATCAGGTCTCTGGTAAAATTGCAAATAGTGATAAGGACAAGGCTGAAGCCTTCAGTGGTCAGTTCAGTAGTGTTTTCACTAAATTCTCCTTTACATTGTGTTCCTCTCCAGAGACCTAGCTGTAGTAGAATGACCGATATTTCTGTCTCAACGTTCGGGGTTGAAAAGTGGTTGAAAAACCTTAAGACCAGCAAAGCCATGGGTCCTGACAACATACACCCATAAGAGAGCTTGCAACTGATCTTGCACCAATGATCAGTGATCTTATATTACCAGTGATCAGGCCCCAAAGGACTGATAGACCTCTAAAATCCTTCTATCGCCCTGTCTCCCTGACTTGTATTTGCTGTGAGCTGTTGGAGCAGGGAGTCCTAACAACTCCCTGGTTGGAGCATATTATCAATTCAAATTTGATCAATATGAAGTGAATTATAGCCTGTCCAGTAAGCAGCATGCATTCAGGAAGAATCATAGCCGTGATACTCAGTGTCTGTTATGGATGATTAGGCCTCTGCCTTAGATAAAAATAAATAAGATGACGTATTCATTTTGGACTTCGAGAAAGCCTTTGAAACAGTCCCTCATGAACTCTTCAAGGGGAAGTTATATTTCTTGGGGGTGTCCAGGGCAGTTACAAATTGGGTCGATAACTTCTCTCCGACCGTTCTCAATCAGTTGTGGTTAATGGTACTAGGTCAGCTTCCGCTCCTGTTCTTTCCGGTGTTCCTCAAGGATCTGTCCTGGGACCAGTTCTTTTTTCTTTTTCTTTTTTTGACTTACATAAACGATGTTGTTAATGTTGCGTCTTCTGAAGTTAGGTTGTTTGCTGAAGACTGCATGTGTTATAGGGTTATTGATGATCCCAGTGACTACAGTGAGCTCAGAAGGACATTTTCAACTTGGGCCAATTGGCCAAAACCTGGGGTATGAGATTTCATCCGGTTAAGTGAAATGTTTTTTCGTTTACTAGGAAACATAACCCAAGAATTTTTAAGTATACTCTTAATGGGGCTAATCTGACGAGGGTTGAATCGATTAAGTATTTGGGGGTGACTATCAACAAGAATCTCAACTGGGGTAAACATATTCAGTCTGTGTGTATAATAAAGGTAACAAGATTCTTGGCCTATTGCACAGAACCTTTCATTTTGTTCCATAGAAGTCAAGTTGGCTGCCTACAAGGGTCTGCTTAGTTCTTGTTGGAATACGCTTGTCCCGTTTTGGGGCACAAATCAGATTTCACTTTGCGAAAGTTTGGAGGGAGTACAAAGAAGATCTGCTAGGTTTATAGCCAGTGAGTACTCTCGTGAAGCTGGCTCGATGACTGCGCTGTTGAAAGTCTTGGACTGAGTACTTTATCTGATCGCCGTAGGCGTTGTAGGCTCTCAACCTTTACAAAAGGTATTTATGGTCAAGCCAACATCCCCTTGTCTGATCTTCGTAAACCTACACGTGTTACTCGGAATATGCATGCTTTGCACTACCCCCCTTCCTCTGCTAGGACTAATTGCTATAAATACAGTTTTGTTCCCAATACAATTCGGGACTGGAATAACCTTCCTGACAGTTTTATTGAAGGGGCTATTAGTCACCCTAAGCCTGAGGTATTTATTGTCAATGCATTGAGGGCCTGACTGACCACACGGCACGTACGTGGTGTACTAATATCCTTGGGTGTTTTACCATTTTCAAGAAGAAAAAGAAGACGTGTACATTATCGTGACAACTGGCCCGTAGCCATGGGGGGCATTTAGGGGTAATGCCCCCCAAAATATCTCTGCCCCCGATGAAAATTGAAATTGCATAATAATTAACATAGGCGCTGGCACGTAAGGCATGGGGGCGTGTTCCCCAATCGAAAAATTCTGAAAATTTGAAATGATCCCAAAAGGCGTTTAAGCTATAGATTTCTGTAGGGGTAGGGTGGGTGTGTTTTCGACCAAGTGATGGATCTATTGTAATCATTTGCTATCACAATTGTTTCTCAGACTATCAGAATTTTCCCAAATCCTTCGCAAACTATCAAAATTTTCGCGCTCTTCGCACGCTTCAGGCCTTACCAATTGTTCTAATTATCAATATCTTCCGATAACAACTCCCAGGGAAGCACAACAGCGAAAGTCCAAAGCTGTTTACAAATTACCAGGTGAAAGAATGGCTTTTTGAGTGGCACGTAGGTTTGTTCGGCAATTGAAAGTGCCTCGATGCAGATTCTGAATGCAGGTTTTGTCATGGAAATCTTATATAACGAAAAATTTCGGCGCGCTACGCCCGCATGCCACACGGTTTGTAACCCATGTCATGACCATTATGAGGGTAATAACAAATGGCAACAGTACTATTCCGATCACATTTTTAAAAGACAGAGCCAACCATCTGTAGGGGCCTTGCATCAGTATGGTATCTTCCAATCTAATTTGTAGCATGATGTGGAAGGTTATGGAACTTGAATGTACGTATGTATGTTATTACACTTACGACGAAACAGCACTCTGAAACGTGCTTGTTAGTCCTTCACCCCTTTTGCTCTACCTATCAGGGAGGTCTAATATCACCTTCCTGCACCTCTCCATCCCGCCCATTCCCCATTGCTGGAAGCTATTCGTCTGGATTTTCGTTCAAAATTCGTAAAAATACGATGGTTGTAAAGTGCTCGGCATCATACTCTGTATTATCATTTGTATGTCAGGTAATAAGCATTCAGTGGCGTATTCCGGGGGGCCATTGGACCATGGGCCTCCCCCACTGATGCCATTTTTAGTACCTACTGTAATATACGTAAAAATTTTTAACAGAAAATTTTACTTCAAAGGTACCATATGTGGCACCAGATTGCATGTAAGAACACCTAATTTTTCAAAAATTTTCAAAGGGGAGGGGGAGCCCCCTCCCCCCAAGCCGGCAATAACACTACATAGCAACACGTTGGAAAAAAATCCTGGCTACGCCACTGTAAGCATTATGTCATTGCCCATTTTATAGAATTGATTCAGAGCTTCCAGGAGCCCTATACAGGTATCTGCCAGCCCTATAGATGCCCTTTTATGCAAAATGAAGCAAAGGGGAAATTAGGGTTATAGTCAAAGAATGTTTCTGTGGACTCCACGCACGTATTTTGGCGTAAAAAGCTATCCCGAATAGAAGGCAGTACAGTAGCCAAAAAAGAGGGGCTTCAGGAGATTTGTTGACAACGTAGTTTTCTCTTAGACAGCATAGTCCCCTCTTTCACCTAACCAAAACTTAGAATTCACCAAATTATGGACATTTCCCAGTCATATATGATCAGCTCCGAAAATATCCCAAAGATAGCACTATGTTGCATCTAATCAACCTTAAATTAACAAAATTTCTCAAGGGGGAGGGAGCACCCCCTACCCAGAACACCTCCCCCTTACACCCCTCCCCCAGAACGGCACCTTTATGTAGTGACAAAGGATGGATCCCCACTGCTGTATAAAAACGCAGGGCACATAAAAAGGGTGCAATTTACGCAAAAATGGGAGTTTAACTGAGGTAAAATTACGACACCATCGGTGGTGCCGACCCCCCCCCCCATCACCAAAGTCTAGCGGCGCCACTGATAATTAATAATTAATAAATAAGGAGAAAATTTTATCCCCCCCCTCAATCACAACACTTGCCCCCCTAAAAATGTAAAGCTGGCTACGGGCCCGCCGTGACAAAATAAAGCCTCTTGCCTGTTACACAATTGGGGGTTTTGAATAATTTGCATAAATTTCAAATAACCTGTAGCCAAGGGTTAAAGTTTTATCGTTCACAAATGTATTATCGATGAATAGAAACATGTAAACAAATTAGCAAATCATTGTGTTAAGTGTCTGTCTTTAAGAGCAAAACCAAGACGCCGGGGGATGTCCCTTCCACCACTCCTGGACTCAGCATTGAGACACTTCTTATCGCGCCAATGATATCGTGTTTCTTCAGAATCCCGCCAACACGGAAGAACAATAGCCTAATTGTGGAACGTTTGCCAACATATCTGAAACGCGTGTCAAAGCAAAATGTAACTGAAGATGAAAGCGCGCGTAGCTTGCGGAATACTTTGTAACGTTAAGAAAAAAATGTTACAGAAAACAAAATACATTCATTATTAAACGCCCTTTGGGATTATTTTTAGTCAAAAATCGCCTGGACTCATACCGGGGCCACCGTTTTACAGCAGTAATTCCCAACGGGGGTGTTATTGCCCCCCTGGGGGCATTTGAGCAATACAAGGGAACGATGAGTGCTAAGGGGCGGCAGGGGGCTTTTTGAAAAAAAAATGAGATATTTAACTTAAACCTGGTCTTTACCACATTCCAAAAGTTTACCTCCAGCTTAGCTCCCAAAGTAGTTCACCTAAAAAGGAGATTAAATGAACTCAACAAGTCGCCTAGGTCTAATAATCCCTCCTTGGATTCTATACTAGTTTATAAATTTTTTAGTGCCAGATGCCAGGAAATCCTATCCAACAGTGTTTAATATTAAAAATTTATGGCGAGGACCCTCATATTCCCATCAGTTCCAATGAAAACAGTAAGCACTGCTAGAATTATCCCATCACTTTTTCCTCGAAATTGTAGTTTTTTCTTTGCTGTCAATAGACATAACATACTGACAGAAGAGACAGTTGTAAATTACTGTGACACTATAGACAACATTTTGCAATGTACTATAAAGGAAAAGTTTTAAATGTTTTCAAAAATGCAAGTTTTAGGTGAGCTAATTTCGTCTTCCACATTATAACGACCTGTTGGGTAGCTTGAGTGGCCAGGGCAGTAGCCTGTCGGGGAGGGGGGAGACAAGGGAGGCAGCTGTCCCCTGACATTTCCAAACCTTAACTGAAAAAATGGCCTACTTGAAAAAATACTGAAAATACCACAGACTCCATCTTCCTGATTATGTTTTTAAGGTCATCAGAACCTGCGAAATCGCATATAGCCTACAGGTTTCCTTTTCCAAAACTTCCCCCGCCGTAGACAGGTTCTAATGCGGGTAACACGCACAAACGAATGAACCTCCTTCCTCAAGCATGATGCACACAACACAGAAGATTCCTATTTGTTGAAGAATTTTAGTATTAATTCTCACTCGGTGTCCGGCACAGCATGCCAATATAAAATAGTCAAATAAAAACCTTTTATTTCATACGGAATTAATTAGGTTGTATTAGTACCTTTTAGTCATGTGTTCTCTTACGAAGTGATTACACCGAATAAAGTTTTCCAGTTAAACTTTTCTTCTCGAAGTCTTGGTTTCTAAAGAATGAAGTCTCAAAGAGTGTTTCGATGCAGCTTTGGAAGTCCAAAAGGCTTAATTCATTTTTCACCAATCTGGGAGGCATTTTCGACAAAAAGAGCTATGCTACACACCACCCCTCAAACAAAAACAAAATAATTAAATTTGCACTAAATAGTGCGAATTTCTAAACACATATTCAGTTCAAAGCTTTTCCAAAGACATCAATTTCCACCTGTAAAGAGACCTTACAAAATCTCATTTCTTCCTGTTAGACCCCTCTTCCCACACTCCTTCTCTCGGGATGGTAGTTGGTGACAAAGCCAAAGGAAGGATTCGCCTGGATACCAACTATCATAGCTACGTCACTGGACGCTGTCATGAATTGCCCTCTTTGATATTTCGGCCAGGCTACGGCCCTGGTGCACGGTGGCAAAAGTCTTTTAATGCTTCATGCGAGCAAATATCATCCTTCTTCCGCCCACTCACAATGCAATCCCCTTGCAGCATCAAAGAAGAGGCCGTCGATTAGAAACTATTTTAAATACAAACTAGTCTAAGGTGGATTTTTGTTATTTCTTCAGAGCGCAGTTGTAAGGTTATTAGATAACGGGAAGATAGTACAAATTGACTTACAGTGCATTATTCTTGATTTGACAATTTCTTAAACATCCGAGAGCTTCCGGGGGTTTTTGCCCCTTGGTCTCCCACAGGAACGTTATCCCGGGATCCCCATTAGAGGATCTTGGGGAGGGGGTGCGTCACACTTCAACATGTGTTTTTGTTTTCATCGTTTCATGCATCGCAATGCTATGCTATGGACCGGGTAGCGGAAGGGGGGCGTTTGCCCAGTCCAATTCGGTGAAAGGGGGCGGTGAGCTGAAAAAGGTTGGCAACCACTGGTTTACAGGTAGTAAAATTTTATTTTCACTCTTTTTTTCATTTAGGGGGGCACTGTGGTCCGAACGGGGGAGCACGGCCCCGTGTCCCCGTCTGCGGGCCTGGCAAACCTTAACATGATCCGTCGTCCCCACTCAACACTTCCCCCATCATTAAAATCTTTTGTGCGATTAGACTAACAAAAAAAGGCCAAATTTTGATTCTATTTTTGTGGCCTGTTTAGTGCACATCCAATGCCATTTTGGAGACAGTCAAAATGCTTCAATATATCGATATCAATTTATAAATACCTTACAGGCTCCAGGGTCTCCGCCTTGGACCCCAATTGAGCATTGTCCCTGGACCCATTAGGGGCCCTACAGTGGTACCCTGGGCACAACGCCTACAGAGAATCACTACCCGTCACTATACGAAGCCTCCAGAGGAGCCCGGTCCTTCATTTTGCGGTGTCCTTTTTGGAGGAACGCTGGACAGCTAGTGCCCCCTCTTCGAAAAGTCCGAGACTCCACTACGTGTTTGACCAACTAGTAAACCTGCTGAGACCTTAGCTCACAAGTGAGCTGCCAAGCAAACGACATACATAAACCCAGCCATAAGCCCCCGTGCTCCCATTTTACAATACCAAGTCCCTCCCAAGCTCCTAGCTAGGCAAGGTACTGAAGGGGCGAAAAACTTCCTGGGGGCGAAATATTTTATTCACGGGGGATGGGGTGGGAGTCGAGACCACAATAAAATGTTAAGGCAACGGTACTTTTTTATCTGTAAGGGGGCGAATTTTTTCCAAGGGGCTTCGCTTCCTCTCCCCCGGGCTTCGGGCTTGGTCTCTCCTCGGACCGACCTTCACAACCCGCAACCATCACCATGCTCCGGACGCTTTGTAACTTCGGGCATTCGATGAGTTTTGGGAGGAGGAGGAGGAGGAGGCGGGGAGCATAAAATCTCCTGCCACTTGCCCGTCACTTTGTAAAGCTCTCCGACGCCACTTACCGCGGTTAAGCAAGTAGCAGTCGGTATGAAAAAGATAGTCGGTCTCAAAATTGGTCGACATCCCATGAAAATATTGTGTGTACACCCCAAATTTCAGAGTGAGACTTTAGGGTACTTAAGGGGTGTGAACATGAGTTTTATGTTGGTGGCCCCGTCTTCCATATCCCCATGCTTCTGAGAGTTCGCCTTGGACCTCTGACAATCAGATCACGTTGAAATTTACCTGTAGCCCTATTGCCGACCTCTGAAGGCATTTTGAAAAACTCTCTTTTCCCCTTCGGCGTATGCTCATATCTTCCTTGACAGTTTGTGGACGAACTTTCTACTCTGTAACTCAGAGAAGGAGACTGTATCTCAGAGTCTCAGAGAAGGAGAAATAACCATGAAGTAGGAAGAAGAAAAATATGTACACTTACTACTGATGCGGTCGCTTCATATGAATTGATCCATCCGGGTCGGCGATATAATTCCCTGTGGTTCCCTCCCCTCCTAATTACCAATCCCTGGCCCCGTCAGAAGGTTGCAAGTTCTACCTTATCAAATCCACCCGCCGTTAGTCCGACTTCTATGAACAAATTATCAAATTGTAGCTTCAGGTCCATTTAGTGCTCATCTGATGTCAAGTGAAGAGGGCTTTGCCCTCTGGGCCTCATTAAAATGTTGCTCCTTGATCCCACCAGAGGCTCTAAGGCGAGCCTCAAGAATCCTTATCTAAGCGTTTCCCCGACCCCTCGGACATATCCCAGTTGGTTCGGGGTAGATGGTTGTGGGGCTAAAGGCCCTTAGTCACAAATGTGATGGAAAGTATGTCCCTCCCCACAGTTCATGGAAGAAATCCCCTTATTCTGTAAAAGTGTCAAATTATTGCAGTAATTTTTATTAAAACTGGGGCTATATGTCCCACCAAATTGTGTCTTAGGAACCTCATACAATTAAAAATTTCCCAAAAGGGAAGGCGGGGGGACAACCCCTCTCCTTAAACAAGGCCGTAGGAAGCGGGGACTGGGGGCGACAGCCCCCAGCAAACATTGTGAGGGGGCGGAAGTATGCTCACCCCCCACTTTCCAAGAACGAAAACCCCTTTTTGTCTCTTCTATAAAAAAAAAAAAATATCAAAAATTTGCAGTAATTTACTCTTAAAATGTGTCCGAAATGATGCACCAAATTGCATCTAAGGTCCCTTAAATATCCAAAAATTTTCCAAAGGACACCCCTCCCCTTAGACCCCTCCCCCAGGACGGCGATCCGAAACAAGGTTCAGCCCCCAGTCTCGAACAGCTTCCCACGTCTATGTCCTTAAACACTTTCCATCGATAGTTGTTCGAAACAACATTCATCCCCAGCTAAAAATAGCTTCCTAGTCATATGTTTTGTTCAAGTATACGTTCTTTTATTACATGTTGATGCGAGACAATTTCTTTTTCTACCCCTATTCCGTACAGTCAAGCCCATCATCATCACAACCCTCATGACAGATTCTTTGAAGTAACAAGAAAAATAATTTTCTTATTCCAGGAGCGTACTGCAACGTGTAGCTTTATGCTCCAGAATTTCAGTAAATACCTGTTTATTCTTGCTTATTGCTTTCTGCTAATTTTATTTGATATATCGTACGTCTACACTATATCCTCGTTTTCAGTAATATTTTCGGTTTAGAAGAAAATCTTGCATGCAATGCTTCCAAATGAACTCCAATATGTTACAACTGGGGTACCATAGTGTCCTTTTCTACGCGTTGAAATCAGTCCGTATTATGCCCACCCAATGATGTGCATGCTAACGCGCGCAAACGCGCGTTAGCGCCGAAGGCGCTAGATACCTGACTGCCGTAAAACTTGAAGCCACAGTGTATGAGCTGTAATACGGCAAACGCGTTCCTTTAGGTGACGTCACAATACAGTTTCCGTTACGTGTGTTTGATATTGCTTTACTGTCTCTCCCTATGAGATGACTTAACTTACGGCAAAAGATCAGTTTACACCGAAGAGATCGGAACAAAACCTTTTGAATGCGAAACATTGAACTTATATGCCGCAATTGCTCACATAGTAAGCTTATTGTAAACTCAGGGTGTTTGCTAAAGATACCCTTGATAATTGTTTCGCGGAATTGCTTTGCTGTATTACAAGTGTCATGGCGGCCCCTATGTAGGCTTCACCGAATGTCAAGAAGGCAATGACCGTATTACGTTACGGCGTAAAAATCAGGCATCTAGAGCCCTCGGCGCTAAGACGTACTTGTGCGCGTTAGCATGCACATCATTGTGCCCACACTAGACTTGCCCCAAGTCTCTCCCGTTGTTCTCTCTTCCAGCTTTCCTTTTATTACCTCCATCACATTGTACCGCTTTACAACAATCTCGGCCTACTATTTACTGTCCCTTGCTGCAGCGTTATAACACTTGTTTCCAATGGTTCTTGTGCCCCCCCCCCACACACACACACACACGCGCGCGCGCGTACTGTTGCTGGTGCGGACCTGTTCAATCGAGCGGCTTGTCGAGGGAGACTTGTATCCTTTGGTTCTGTTGACGTCATCTTTTTAAACTTGTTTGTTGTTTTATTCATCCAAAATTAAGGATGAATACATTTAAAGATAATTGACTGTTATCATCCAATCAGTTTGGGTATTGTATGACATTTGCTGGATATTCATTACTGATAAATACTGGTATCTTGCTATGAACGTGGTAGTTAACGTTGCGCGTTGAGTTGTTTACAAACATTGGAAAACTTTTCATTCGCTACAGTAACTGCTGAATATTCATATTGGAATACTACTTGCTGAAAATGTGACGTCACGAATGCCAAAAGAAACAAGTCTCTCGCGGGCAGCCCGCTCGTTGTGTGTTGGTCGATATGGGTAGCACAGTGTACAGCGACATTGCAATGATTCTGTGTAGAAAGCGGGGGATGAGAGAAATTGTTGCGGACAAGCCCGGTCGCTGCGTGTTGGTATCAGTCGGCTCGTCGCGTACGTGTTGCACAGTGTATAACATTACAATGACTCGGTGTAGAAAGCGGGGAGTGTGAGAAATTGCTGTGTATGCAGAGGTGCAGTCGGAGAGGCCTGAGAGGGTGCCATTAAGAGAAGGAACAGTGAAAGGGGAGAAGAGAACCATAAAAATCCAAAATATCCTATAAGGTGGGAGAGAACATTGCGAGAGACTTGGGGCAAGTCTATGCCCACCCCGGTCAACCATACCGGTGACCTCAGATCGTTGACCTTTACCAAAATCAATAGGGTTTATCTTTTGACTATAATCCACTTCACTTTTTCAAATTAGTGCGTAAGTCAAATAGTGGATTTATTGGGGGAGGGGGGGGTTGGTATCTTAAGAATCGTTTAATAATACAGTAGCAGGATAACATGATCATGGAAGTACTACCTCGGAGTAGTACTTCCAGGATAACATCAATTCAAGAAATTTCCTTCTCTTCAAAATATTGACTGATAAATTTAGTCTCTCAAATTTTTGGAGGGTGCAGTGTTTATGCATGCATGTTAATATTGAAGGGAGGTGCTCAACCTGTGATGTTGATTCTGTAGCACTGTATTCAAGTTCTCATTATTCAAGTTCACAATGATTGCAAACTGAATATACTTTAGGCAACGTTTTGCCCTTAATCTTTTCCCTACGAAAAAGACATTTAAAATGGGTCAAGTGCAAATGGTAAGCCTCAGTCTTATCAGGGAGCTGTTAGGACTGAGGCTTACTATTTGACGCTTGACAGCTCCCTGGTCTTATTACAGACGCTCTCGATGCTCAAAATTCCAATGTTCATGATGTCGCACATTTTTGAAAACACTATGGACGGCTAACTTGGAAGCTTTGATATGAGGACAGGGAAGCTTGTGCTTTTGTAGAACTTAAACACGGACCCAGACGCCACAAAACAAGCAACATTTAAAGTTTTTAAGTTAATAATAAAGTAAAGGTTTTGGGTTCGGTAAATACAACCTTTTACATCCGCGTATGCAGGCTTATATTTTGTTCATCTAGAAGAGGGTGGGTGGGGGTGACTTCAATTTTGAAAAAAGCCCAGTGTCGCGACCTCTGGAAGCATTCTCGTAAAGTTTCTTCAACCTAGGGGCACACGCCACACGGTTCTAACACCCAGCCCCTCCTCTCTTGATACGCGCTTGGATGCAAAAGTTTTCTTTGGGTTGTCAAACACAGAACGAAAGACAAGGTGGCCGTCGCTAGATGTGTAAATTACCATATTATTACGGTAAAGATTTTGAAAGAAGTAGTATTTTTTAACCTTCAGCTAGCGCAAGTAGCAGCAATCTGTCCTCCATTGATTCAAGTGTTCGATTTTAGACCGCGTGAAGGCTTTTGAGAACGTGTAGCATGTAAAAGTTAAAACGTAAGTATAAAGCAAGAACTCTACAGCTGGCAAAGGGCGATGGAAATGTTGTGTTCGTATTGAAGGATTTGTGCTCGTGAGACCAAGAAAAGTAAAAAAGTCGGGGAGACTAATCGTCTTCGGGACAAAGGTGACGCTAGGTGGGGGTATGGTCCATGTATCCCGTTGGGGAAGAATCCCGCATGGTCGAGTAAATTTTCCAGTTTCGTCGGGAAACGACAAAATATGAAGTCCCGCATAACGGTCAGTCGTTTCTGTGATTTACTTGATATTTTACTTAAAATGAGGGTATATCCCTCAAATTTTTCAATTTTACGAGAGGACTGGAGGAGGGGTGGGGATGAGGGGTGGGGATGAGGGAATGCTAGGAAGGAGTTTTCGTGTAAGGAAAAGTGCCCGATATGCCATCCCCACTCCATTTAAAAATTTATTCATATAGGGGTCTCTAAGATGAAAACGGTACTATCTTTGGCAAGCTTTGAACTACTTATATAATTCCTGAAACCTCATTGTGCGGTAAATTTTTTATTTTTGCCGATGAAAGGGAGGTAGTCTCGTTCAAAGGGAAAGGAAGTTTTGTTTATGCAAGGTCGCTTAAATAAAAGTGCGAGTGCTTTAATTTGGGGTTCATTCGAAGTTATAGACACCAGGGAAAGTTAAGGTTTTACCGGAGGTGACAATTAGCAATTGCAGGTTCTTTCCGTACAAATTATACGGTACAATATTGGCCCTGCAGCAAAACGCACTTTACATATGTTTCAAGTTTCCACTAAAAATTTATAATGGAAAATGGTTATAACCTCAAATGAATTGATATGGAATGCAAACACAAACGAAAGAAACCGTTACTAGCGATTGAGCAATAATATATTTACATTCTTTCTTACAAACCTGAGTTTCGATAGCTTGAAGTTATTCCTTACGAATTTAGCATTTCGACTTGGTACTCAAAATGTTTTTGACAATTGGTCCAATGAAGAATAAGGACCAGGGGATCTAAAGGTCGAAACCGCTCCCTAAGAGGAAACCTACCCCATCCTCATCCCTTACATGAATTGTTTCAGTATAAAACACAGAGAAAGACAAGAAAAGATCATTCTGAGTCTCACTTAAGCTTAAAAAATGACTATACGGCGACTAACAGTAAGTGAAGAAGTTTTGTATCTCTCTGATATGTAGTACACATGTGTTACATACCCTAACCTCAAGACAACAGCAACTTCGAAAGTTGCTTTTAGAACGAGCTTTTATTTCCGTATGAGTTAAATGAAGAACAAACTTTGAAAAATTTGGAAAACGTAGTAACCTATTTTTCCGAAAGTGTCTCAAAGTTAAATCTCATATGTGAGAGGTGTGGGGGAGAAATAGTTCGCTTGTTATTGAGGTAAGGATCGAGGTACCCGCATAATGGCTACCTCGGCGATGTTCCCTTCGTACACTCTAAAATTGTATAGCAGTACCGGTATGTCTAACTTATAAATATTTGAGTATAAAAAAGTATAGAGAGGCTTAGCCTATACGAGCTGCTTCATTTGCCTGGACAGATATAGGCTAGATCATGTATGTAAAGTTGTAAAACACAGAAAAGCGTCTATAGACCTATTCGTAACCTAATAGGTTACACTTCATACATAATCCTCAGGGGAGCTATCAAGGACAATCGTTCTAACAACCACAGAATGACTTCCTCCATAACCGATACCCCTCGGAGCGGACTTGACTGAACAAGTAATGTGCTGCACAGCCTTCTACGTTGGCACCACAGAGTCTACCCATTATTAATAACGTTCTTTGGTCATAAGGGCCATTGTTCATAAGGGTCGTCATTCATAACGTGCTTTTTGGCAAAAAAAAAGGTTTATTGTTCATAAGGTTCGTTATTTATAAAAATAAATGATAAAAAGGTTCATTCTCAATAAGGTTCGCTATTCATAATGAAGCAAAAGGGTTCGCTATTCATAATCGAAATAAAGGTTCGATTTTCATATTTGAAAAAAAAGATTCAATATTCATAATTGTGCGAAAGATTTGCTATTGATAATCGAACAAAAGGTTTGGTATTCATAATCAAAGAAAGAGTTTCATATTCATAATAACAAAAAGGTTCGCTAGTCATGATTGCAAAAAATGAACCCGTTTTTGCTCATGTTTATCTTTATCAAGCACCTTTTCAATAAAGAATATCGAGCTCTTTCTCCCAGTTTTGCATTTTCTTTTATCGTGCCCTTTTATATTATGAATCCAACCCTTTTCTTATCATAAATATCAAACCTTTGTCCCATTTTTTATGAATATCTTATCCTTTTTCTATTATGAATATCGAACATTTTTCCTACTTTGAATATCGAACCTTTTCTCCTATTATAAATGTTGAACTTATTTTCCTATTATGGATAATGAACCTTTCTTCCTATTGTGAATAACGAACCTTACAAACAACGAACCCTTTTTACAATTATGAATAACGATCCTTATGAATAATGAACCTAATGTATAAAGAACCTTATGAACAATTACCCTTATGACTAAAGAACCTTATGAATAGCGAGTTGTCCCCAGCAACGTAAGTGATGGAGGCTTGCATAATATCGGTACATGCATGTATGAGCACCTGAAATGTAAGATTTTATATAATCTTGTTGATGATTTGTATTGTCACAATTTTATTATAGCATCATTGTTGTTAATAATTTATCCAGTGAAAAGATTTCCCTGTAATTTGGCTGAACTCTTGGTTAAACGGACGGAAATATTCTCTGAGTTTTCGTATAGTCTCGTTGCTAGGTCGCGGCTTAGTAAGGGTACCACGGCTCGCCCTTCCCGGACATAGCTTTCTAGTAATATTAATACAAGTGCCAGGGATTTCATTATCAAACACAAACATTTCAGGACGGAAAAATGGAGTAATATTTAAAAATTGTTCTATCCTTTGTAATTCGAGGAAAGAATAACCAACTATAAGTTCATGATCCAGTATTAAAAACTGCCCTTTTGGAAAATACCTCAACCATCTTTTAAAATGTTTTACGTAATTACTGGCAGATATAATAGGACTATCAGGATTAACGTTTCCTGATTCGTCTAAAACTGCCTCTTCGAATCGTCGTCCTTCAGATTCAGCACTCTGCTTCAAACACCACTCTTTCGGTCTCCTAAGCTCCCTTACATGACGAAAGTCAGACAGACTCCTCTCTACCGGATCTCTGACAAGTAACAGGAACTTCGTGGTCCTCGGAAGCACTTGGGTAATTTTTTCTGGCACTGCGACCGAAACCAGATAATTCGGTGTCTTTTCGTAAACTACTTGGTGCTCCCGAGAAAATCCCATGCATCGCCTATACCACTCAGCTCCTTTGTGAAAATTTTTATCAAAAAACTCGGCAGAACGACCATTTACTGTATTTACTATATCAGGATGAAATCCGAGAAAAAACCTTAATGGTGTTGTGGCGCCCTTTTTAACTCCTATGTTAACAACGTCTGGTAATCTTTGTCTGTATCCAAATGAGTTCATTATAGTTGTAGCCACGCCCCATTTTTGACTCGGAGATAGGTCTTTAAAAGCGATTTTAGTTCTTTTCTTAAAACTCGTCAAGGCATCCCAGTAAATCTGCAGTTCTTGTGAAGTCAATCTTTTGATAACTTCTTCGTTGATATTGGCGCTTTTCTGTATATACATGTTTGGTACAGTCGGTATTTGAGTTGGTCCATCATTGTCTGCTCTATCACCCCTGGTGACGTAGTCATCATTGTTGGTCTCACGCAGAAAGCGATTTTTAAACAGCGTCCCCACATCCTGCCACGCAGCATCGTCGGGGCACATATCTAACGGTATTCGTGAAACATTGAGTTGATACTCTATGAAAGACATACCAGTTAAAATTGATACTACCGATAATGTCATAATCATGACAATTATGTTCTGTAAACTTAACGCCATCACTGGTAAGTGCATCATTCGACCGACCTATATCTTCTTTGATCATTTCAATGATGGGTGTATCTCTTATTCACTGAGCAAGCACTGTAGTTGACATGGCTAGCCATATGTCTTTCCCTTCATCAGCGAGGCATCTTGTTAGTCTGTTAAGCCAGAAATGTGTGAGAAAAGTATCTCCGCAGGGTATATAGCCACGTTGAAGGGGTCCACCGGAGACTTTAAAGGTAAAGGTCGGGTATGGTCTTACCATCAATAGTTGTTGACGTCTAACCTGAAACATGAACAAAGATTATATGTTCGTTAATGAGTATAGTAAACGTCTTTCGCATTCCCGGTGTTCATTTTAGTAGTTGTGAACTTCAGATGTTCGTACATCAGACGTTCTCCAGCCGGGGACAATTGTCGTACGACAGTGTTATCCAAAAGGAGACAGTCACACGGGAAAATTATTTATACAGGACCAGCAAAGGCAATTTTCAAGATGCCCTTACCCGTCCTTGAAAAATACCTTGCCAGGGGACCGAATTCTTAAGAAAAAGTGCATGGCAAAACTCTTTACCCCGTAGTAAGTTTTCAATCCCCAGCGCTCACACTATCCTACGTCAAATGCTCCAAGAAAGTTTTTACGACAACTCCTCCTTTAAGCGCGGGTCACACTACAGCGATTTTGGATCGGATTACTGTCCGATTTTTTTAGTTTAAGTTAGAATCTTCTCCATCTCTGACCAGAGGGAACCAAAAATTTGCCACTCTGTGTAAATATATGATTTGTATTAGGGGACTATGTTAATGAAATGTAACCTAATTATTTCGTGGCGTCACATCGACAGACAGTTTTAATCGGACTACGCGTGTCCGATAAAAGCTGTCCGTCGATGTGACGTCACGAAAAAATTAGTATACATTTCTTTTTCATAGTCATACAAATAGTGATACAAATCATATATTTACACCTGTACACAGAGTGACAAATTTTTGGTTTCCTCCGATCAGAGATGGAGAAGATTCGAACTAAAACTAAAAAAAATCGGGCCGTAATCCGATCCGAAATCGCTGTAGTGTGACCCGCGCTTCACACTATAAATATATAAAAGTTTATTTCAACATCCCCTTAAAACTTGTTATACTGCGTATGATCATTAAAGGGATATACCGCGTTTGTGGTGACGAAAATTTTGATTGTTATAAATTCATAGATACATAATGATTAACAATTCAAAATAAGGCAGCACGGTAGTTTTTTGTTTTCAAGAAATAAGCTTCTTCGGAAAGAAATCCAGTTACGTGTTGCTTAAGAATCATTGGCCCAAACTTTTAGAATTCCAAATAATGCAACATCTAGTTCAGTGTTCCAGACAGAGTTGTAATCAAGTCGCGACTCGAGTCAGAACCTTCCAACACTACCTGACTTGAAAAATTCTAGTAATTTTCCCCTGTTGAAATAACACAGAGACTCGAGTCGATGACTTGACTCGAGTCCCTAAAATAGCTGTAGTTGACTTGCCGAGAAAAGAATGACTTGGTTACAACTCTGGATGCACAACATCTTCACCAGGGTTTTACAGGTCCCTGGTTTTACATCAGTAAAGAATTTGCACAGGTTTTCGTTGCAACATCCGTTAAGTGGGTCGGACCATCTTACAGTGCATCTTAAAGGGGCTTATTGAGTTGGTTGACAAAATCCATGTTTACACCACCGGCGTAGGAAGCTGTTAATCAATGCAATTTTTTTACTTTTCTTACTCCTTTGGAAAATTTTAATATTTGAGGGTCTTTAGATGCAATTTGGTGCATCATTTTTTAAAATTTTTTAGGGAAATTAATGCACATTTTAGACATTTCTTAGTCCTTTGGAAAACTTTTGATATTTAAAGATCCTAAGTTGCAATTTGGTGAAACATTTTTGAAAAATTTCAAGGTAAATTACTGCAAAATTTCGACTTTTTTTAGTCCTTTGGGAAATTTTGTGATATTTGTGGGGTCCCAAGATGAAATTTGGTGAATTATTTTGGACAAATGTAAAGGTAAATTACTGCATTTTTGACATTCTTTAGCCCTTTGGAAAATTTTTTTATAGTTTAGAGTCCTAAGTTGCAATTTGGTGCATCATTTTGGAAGAATTTTTAGGTAAAATACTGCAAAATTTCGACTTTATTTAGTCCTTTGGAAAATTTTGTGATCTTTGTGGGTCCCAAGATGCAATTTGGTACATTATTTTGGACAAATGTAAAGGTAAATTACTAAACATTTTGGACATTCTTTAGCTCTTTGGAAAATTTGTTTTATATTTGAGGGTCCTTAGATGCATTCTGGTGCATCATTTTAGACAAATTCTAAGGCAAATTACTGAATTTTTTACTTTTCTTAGCCCCTTTTGATTTTTTGATATTTGTGGGCCCTTAGATGAAATTTGGTGCTTTATTTTGGACAAATTTTAAGGTATATTACTGCACATTTTTGAAATTTCTTAGTCCTTTTTTCCTTTGGAAAATTTTTTGATATTTGAGGGTCCTCAGATGCAATCTGGTGCATTATTTTGGACAAATTCTAAGGTAAATTACTGCAAATTTTTGACATTTCTCACAGAAGAGACGAATAACGGGTTTTCGTGCTTGGAAAGAGTGGGGGGGGGGCTAAAGCATACTTCAGCCCCCACAAATTTCGCTGGGGGATGTCGCCCCCAGCCACCCACCCCGCTTCCTTCGCCCTTGGTTTACACCTTTTCACGTAAGAAAGAGTAAGTCACCAGCCTGTCTCAAAGTCAGTCTCAACTCTCATGTACAGTGTATAATGATCCAGGGCAAAAGATGCACTTAGGTACATGGTAGAAACCACAGACTGGGATATACTTTCATTGAACGTGGTGACTTTGATAAAACAGTTGTGTTGATAACGTTTTACCTTCAGTTATGCATTGGAACATCTGTTCCAGTTGAGCTTTTCAAAGCGTATCCTAACAGCCACACATGGATGAATAACAAAGTAAAATATCTACAGAAAGAGAAGCACGAACTGATGATAGCCAACAATGATTACAAGACTGTTGATGTATATATTGGGAAAAAAGGACAGAGTTATGTATAAAGCAACAACTAAACCTAAAAGGATGTGGAAAGGATTAAAATTCATGATGGTTGTAACGAAGTAGAAGCCTATTGTATGACTGCTGATGGTAATGATCTGAAGAAGTTCTATCGATTTGAAAGACAAAAACAACTTTTGACAAACCCGAGATAGACAACAGCACAGGACGGCTTTTAATTATTATTCTCCTATTACAAATGATTACATTGATCACGTGATTTCTGAGTTCGCTACACGTATTGCCTCTGACTGGGACCACCCTTAATTTAATCATTATATTTGAGAACGAAGACACCATTGGTTTCCGCGTATGCGGACTGAGCGTTTCAGAAATTTATTTTTACCTAGAAGTATTAAAATATAAATTGGAACATACAGAGATAGCTTTATATGAGGTGCTTGCAGTCCATTTTATAATATAGCCATTTTATGATGGATATCAATAAATTGTTTCTATTATTGCTCTTACCTCTAAACAACGCATAATATTTCGAGGGAATAAAGCTGTTGCTGGAATTTATTGGTGAGACTGAATCGGTTTAATAATGATTAAAGCTAAGTGCTTCGTTTTGCCGTGCTGTTGCACTTTAAACGCAATATTTTCCTTTAAAGATTGCATTCTTGATAACAATCTAAAGTTGATCTGATCCCCATATTAATGTCATGCCCTTAATTAACCAGGTTAGTTTGCAGCTAGGGTTGCATTTCCATTGGAACGAAACTGGAGGTCAGTGGACTTTGTAACATTGAACACAATACAGTACCGTAATAAATCATTTTCCCAAACAGCAATTATACAATGGATTGGATAGAGTTTTGGTGTGCGTAATTTTGTGTCAAAGGCATGGTGTCATCTTAGGCTTTCAAAGCATTTTAGTGATGGTTAATTTAAGGAATTCCAATCATTTAATACTTTTTGGTTGGGGTATGGCACTCTCCAAGGTTGGAACCAGGGCCCCTCAACCCTGCATACGACGTTGGATTTTAAATTGAAACATGAAGGCCAAATCTTCCAAATCTCTCCCCTAGTGTCAGTTTAGTGTGCTTTGAGGGCTCATTAAAGCCCTGTGTCAAGTTGACAAGGATGAAAACCAAAGAAATTTGCCCCTTTTCGGTTAATGATCAGAGAATAACAGGACGAATGCGTCCTAACCGATCTCAAGTTAGTCCCATTCCGAAGACGAGAGCTTCACTTTTACAAAGCATGGGAACGGTGAAGGAACATTGTTGTGTAACCTGAACCAGTGGCGACCTGAATCAAACTGCAATTGAGTCAGACAACGAGCAACCCTTTCATGCCTCCAAGCACCTCTACGAACAGCCTTGCCGTGAAAAAGTATACAAAATTTCCCGGTGATTCTTTCAGGATTTGGTACCAAGACAATTGTACTAATGCGGAAATAAGGGAGGGTGATAGCATGTATAACAGTAAGTGTCCCCCTCCTCTTTGGAAACTTTTTGGTTATATTAGGGTCCTTAGATGAGATTTGGTGCATCATTTTGGACAAATGTGAAGGTAAATTACTGCAAATTTTTAACATTTCTTAGTCCTTTGGAAAAATTTTTGATATTTTAGGGTCCTTAAATGCAATCTGGTGCATCATTTTTGGACAAATTTTAAGGTAAATTAATGAAAGTTTTTCACATTTCTTACTTAAATTACTGCAATGTTTTGACATTTCTTAGTCCTTTGGAAATTTTTTTTACATTTGAGGGTCCTTAGATGCAATCTGGTGTATCATTTAGGATACATTCTAAGACAAATAACTGCATATTTTTTTCGTAGCCCCTTGGAAAATTTTTGGATATTTGTGGGTCTTAAGATGCAATTTGGTGCATTCTTTTGGACAAATTTTATGGTAAATTACTAAACATTTTTGACATTCCTTAGCCCTTTGGAAAATTTTTGGATATTTAAGGGTCCTTAGATGCAATTTGGTGCATCATTTTAGGACAAATTCTAAGGTAAATTACTGCAAATTTGTGAAATTTCTTACAGAAGAGACGAATAACGGGTTTTCGTGCTTGGAAAGTGGGGGGGGGGCTAAAGCATACTTCAGCCCCC
>WURT03482165.1:0-21993 GCA_009936505.3 Holothuria glaberrima | reverse complement strand
TCTATATCAATGTAAAACAAAGTGGACTTATCTAATGACACTATTTCCTTGCTGAGTGTAATGAAACTACTGTATGCTAACTCCTGATTGAACCAGATTTTTTGTAGATGCACAAAACCTCATCTGTGGACCAATGCACATCTTGTGTTAAAAACACATTCAAGCATAAATAAATTGCTCTGAAGAAATACATAGGCTAGGCACTTCAAGGGATATCAACACAGTATACAGCAACAATTTGTTTTATTCAATTAAGCAATCACAATTCATGTGCACTCATGGGTATCTGATCCAAATGATCAGTAACTTTGTTCTTTTTATAAAACTAATAAACCATGGTAGCATTTAATTAATCATTTCCAATTTCCAATTCATGCATGCTCACATGTCCGTATCTAAGGACAAAGGCTGTCTGTCAAATGACAGTCTAGTGAACTTTCACAACAGTCCTCTGCTTTGTGGGCAGAGAATCTTCTGCAATATTAGAAAGCAATATTTGATGCAGGTTTTCATAATGGAAGAATTATGGATAAAAATCATGATACTGTAATTTCACCTAAAACTGAAATACTTGGCATCTCTGCAAGATGTCCCATTCCTTTCAGTCATTGGGTGAATGTGACCTTAATGTGTGGAATGATACAGTTTTGTGCTTTTATTCAACTTAAGGAATTCTTGGGAATTTGCTTTTTGGCATCTGGTGATTTCACCTCTGACATCAGACAAAATTCATATGGGTTTTCTGATTGGATTTAATGCAACACCATGTGAAGCATAAAATCTATCCAAGCTTCCTAAATTGAGATATAGTGTTAAAAATGTTTTCAGAATTTGGCCTCCAGTGACCAGATGACTCTTGATCTTCACCCAAGTAAAAGTATTTTTCTACACCATAAGACATCAACATACTAAGTATCCAAGCTTCCTACTTTGAGATATTGTGCTAACAACAAAGTTTTCAGTTTTTGACACTCAGTGACCCCAGATGACCTTTGACCTCCACCAAAACAATAGGATTCATTTTTACACCATAACCCATCCACATACCAAGTATGAAATCTATCCAAGCTTTCCTACCTTGAGATATTGTGTTAAACAACAAGTTTTCAATGTTTGACCCCTGATGACCTTTGACCTCCCCTCAAAACCTAAGGGCACACCTCACTATCACACATCCATATACCAAGTTTAAGTGTAGTCCATCTTTCCCTTGTTGAGTTACAATGTACCGATAGCAAGCATCACGGACACACACACACATACACCCATGCCAACCTGACTGCATAGGTTCCTTTGTTAAAGCAAGGGACCAAAAATGTCAGAAATGTCAACTATAGAATCCATTTAAATTGTGACAATGCCCATGCCCAGTTTACCCTCCCCCAAATTACCCCCCCCCCCCAACCTCTTTTCCTAGAGCTTCTGTGTAACAACTACGTAAAAGATGGTGCTCTGAACATTCATCACCTCGAGGCTTAACTATGTAATGCAAAAAAAAAGAAACACTTTCACATGTAGAACAGTAGATGTTTCTCTGTCCAGATTTTTCTGGAACTCTTCAAAAATTTCAAACAATTTACAAAGCTGTTTTCAGTGCAAATGGTAGGGCAAGCAGATGAAAACATAACCATCCTGCTAAAGCACCATTATCTATGCAAAGTAGTAAAATTACACAAGACCAAATTTTCCATGAAAGTGTACTGGAATCCCCTTGATATACTTGCACTCTAATTTGCAGTTCCAAGTGTTTTACTGTTATGATACAAGAAACCATACAAATGAACTAAATATATGCATACTCCAGTAGGATATATCATTCACCTATTATACTGTATATACAATACATACAAACTGACTTCCCCAAGGAAAAATCATTAGATTACTTTCTAAGGTTATTCAATTTACTTAACCTTTTTATCCTTCATTATGTTGAATGCTCTTTATCCAGTCAGAAAGTCATAATTTTCACTTTTTGCTGTACAGCATATGAAAACTTGGATATTGCATGCAGAGTATATATGAGTATGGTACTGTAATACCATATTCAGAGAAATTCAATCATAGTACACTGCAAACATGGAGCTACTGCATGGTGGGAGACACACTTCAGGTCATTAAGGACATTGTCATTTAATTAGTGGTAAAAGAAGATGAATACATTAACATCCACCCACACACAGTCTTTGAAAATCTTCCTAACAGAATTTGCACCCAAGGCTTAGATATAGTCAGTATTCCAACTTAATTTATTTCCTTATGGCAATATTGTCCTTGTTTATATCCCTGATATGAAATCTCAGATATCAACACTTCACAGGTTCATGGCCATTTTGATAAATTCATTAAATAAGTGAAGGTAAGGGTGTATTAGATTTCTTCTTCTTCAAAAAAATTTTTTTTAACTTGATTTTGATTTACATTTCCTAAACTTCCAAAACCAGATATGACAATAAAAAGGAAGATTTGTGGAACCAGAACTGCAAAACTGCAGTGAAGTTTCCATAGCATCGTATTACAATTTTATGCTTATTTGGCTCTGTGGTTTATACTGAGTTGGAAATAGATTTTTTAATGGGATTTAACCGACTCATAAGGGATGTCCAATTTCCGTCTTGAATCAATAGGACGATGGATTTTCCCATTGACTTAATGTGATGTTATGTTGTGATTGTCAAAAATTCATATTAAGTCCCACTGAATCCAATGGGGATTCAATTTGAGTTCAATGGGAATATATGGGATCCCAAAAGGTCCCATTCAACTGGATTCCGGGAATTTTCTCCTGAGATATTGTTCACTGCAAATTTATTATGCGCTTGCCACTTATTTGTACCGTAAGTTGTGCTATCCTCATTCACATGTTGAAATCTGATGACTGATTACCTCACATGACCTTTCCCTCTTCATAAAAAAATAGAAGTTCTCCTACGCAGGCCTGTAGCCAGAATAACCAATTTGGTGGAGGGGGGCATATCCATGTTGGAGTTAAGCCGGGGGTTGCCCCCTCCCATTTGAAATTTCTGCCTTTTTCAAGGACTATAGATGCAAAATGGTGCAAGATTTTCCGTTTTTTCCTCCTATATTTGTATTCCAAAAAGACTAGTCTCGTAGCAAGTTTTTCCTCCTTCAGTGCAAGAACTTTTATCGAAAAATTTTGGCATGTGCCCCCTCGTAACTACCTGCCTGCTCCTACCACAAAATGTCCATGAATGCACTTGTCTGATGCAACCAACCATTACTGAAATACACAGTCCACAACTGTTTTCACACCCTGACCTTTCTACTCAAACTGGAAACATCCACATGATAATGTGAGACCTTTCAATTTCATATTTACTGACTTTTGAAAGTATTTTTTGCTCAAGATTGTCATACCTTCATCTCTGCTGACCTCAGAGGACCTTTGACTTCCCCCAGAAACAAAAGGGTTCTCAACAAAATATGTCATCCAGCACTGGGTGTGACAAGACCTGTAATTGCTATCATTCATACCAAACATCCTGCTCCACAACATGTATACATGCACAAACTGCATCTGTAAAATGATTTCAGCCTCAGAGAATAAATAAGCATTACAGTTGAAAATCTTAAATCCACTTTCTCTTATAGCTCTAAATTTTTCCAAAAATCTTTGAAACACATGCTATTATTTCTCAAACAATCTTGGATAAAACTGCTAGAACACCTCCCATCATTATTAGTCGGGTAGATTTGGAACTAAATGTACCTTTACCCCAAAAAATCCTGCAAGTGAGATTTCAATGGTTTTTGGTAAATTTGGGCATGGGGATCACATCATATCAAAAAATCAGTTCACATGATATTTATTTAAATAGGGCATTTCCAAAATGGCCATTTTCATGCCAATGTAAATGAAAATGTATCCAAAATAACACTTTTTTGCTGATTGCAGGAAGTTCTGCCATACTCAGATTTTTTTTTTTTTTTGGTATTATGGTATTACAATTAAATCGACCTACTGTACTACTGTTATTAACCTGCAGCCTTCATAAATCCCCTGTGACCACTTGAAAAGTTTTCTAACATTTACAAGTCGTAAAAACTTTTTCAAGCACAACTGTTAAAAACCTGATATTTCATGTTATACCTTTTGGAGAAAAAGTAGAAAAAAGTGTATGAAAGCCCCATTTTGGATTTGTCCTAATTTTAATACTGTACATTCCTTTTCTGGATTTTGGTGGATCTTTGCTTGGGTACATTACCAGGGCTCACACTAAGAAATAAAAATTGTAAAGCAAACCTGCTTTGCAAATTGTAATTTTGCAAAGCATTTTTTCAATATCGTATAGCAGTTCTTTTAAACATGGGTTGTTTGCACACATTACAAAGTAAAACCTTCAATTATGTTGTCAAATATTTGCATCACAAACACGCGCCATTGTAAGAAATTGGATCGCAAGAGTGCTACTTTTATGTCACAAACTGCGATGCGATACCGGCTATCAAGAGCCCTGCACATTACCCACCTCAACTTAAACAAAAAGTCATAACACTTGTACAAATTTCTTGAGGGTAAAACTGTTTATCTGTCCAACTATTAGGTAGAGTGCATAGTGACACCAAAACAGTACTGTAGCCAACTGACAAACTTACCTGAACAGCTGTGTCCTAAAATTAAAATCAATCCTTACTAAATTGTCAGAGCAATGCAATTTCATAAGTTTTGCATAAAAAGGATCTTATTTTAAAGCAATCCCCCACTTTTTTGATCAGTTTATACATGGCCTGTCCCATTCTGCTGAAGACATAAACACATGTACCTACCTAACTACCTACAATGCACATTTATTTCTGCTTCACTCCCTCATTGTGCAGCCTTAGGCTGCCGCTGTATTCTACAAAATCTAATTCTGTGACATTTCTGATTCCGCTCCTCTCTGCTCTACTGGTTATTCCACTCTTTGACTTATAAATTCAATGTATCACCAGTAGTTGTGTCAGCGTCCCTTGTATTTATACCGAAGAGTCATTAACATCATTCAACAGAAATAAGGCAGTACAGAACAATCCTCTGATTAAAGCTGACACTCAAATCTAGCCCCATTGACTCCCTTGGGAAGAGAGGCAAGATTTTATCTCTCAGCGCGGTTGTTAATGTAGCACTGTAAACCACCATCGTGCACAAAACTACAAGTTCTGTTACTAATCAGTCCTTCAATTAACTGTACAATTTTATTTTACTTCTTGGGAAACATATCTAATGTAACATATAAGAATATGTAACTGTAATTTTCTGGATCCAATTTAAAAGAGATTTCCCAAAAGGATCATGAGCTTTACAAAGAGCCAGGTTTTATGTTCAAAATTAGAAATTTTTCAAACATCAATTTGCTTGTGACTTCGGCCATAATAAGATGTCAACATTTAAATGTACACTACCTGATTGCAGTTCTTACTGTTAATATATCATGTTGGCTGTTTAAATTGGCAGTGACTCAAAAGAGTAAAAAAAAAAAAACATGTCTCTGCCACAGTTGAGGGTATAAAGTTTAGTAGTGGCATTTGAAGCAATGTTGAATCCTAGCACTGGGAAGGGGTGAGGAGGGGGTAGGGGGTTGTTTAATCCTTCTGTAGCTGGGCCAACTTGTAACACTACTATCAAGTAAGGTGGGATGTGTATTTAAAGCAAGCTACAAGATGGGATCAACAGCTTTTCCACATGCCGTGATCTTTAGAGAGCAATGAGTCCAATAATGTTATATAAATTGTTAAATTTAACAGTCACAGACTCAAAAGAACATTTAGCTTATATAGTTTAGTTTCAATATATGCTAAATGTGTACTTAATCTGCACATGTACAATAGCATTCTGGTAAACTGTTCAATTAATTTCTTCTCAATCAATTTCTTTTCAATCCATTTCTTTTCACGGTTGTCAAGAAAACAGTAGAACATGAAGTTTTCACATTTGTAACGGGGACAGCTCTCTATTCCGATGTCTCTTTCTTCTGACGTCTCTATGTTCCGAAAAGTCTGCACTGAGGTTAGTGTTAGAGAAAAGGTTAGGTTAGAACAAGCCCCCATCCTACCACTGTCCTTCATACACACATTCGGAATATAGAGACGTTGGAACCACGAGACGTCAGAACATAGAGGTGTAACCTTTTTAACACAAAGTAAACTTGGAGCAAGCACATCTGACATTATAATCAGTCATTGTTTTCCTCTTAATTTTACAACCAATGTTCTCTTCTATTACCTTATATTTTTACAGTTTATGCATGAAAGACATGGAAATTTTGCAAATTCTAAGTTCCCCACATGTAGGAATACACCTACATGTATCATTCAAAGTCAAAACTACAGTAAAACAAAAACAAGACCAAAAAAGCATAGCTGACCAATTCATCAATCTGAAGAGATTAACTCATGCACTCCTGTTTACTTCAGGTTCACTTTGCTAATACCTCAAGAATCAAACGCTGGAATCAAATGATAATTTCACCAAACTGCAGATTCAGTT
The DNA here is from genome assembly GCA_009936505.3 of Holothuria glaberrima. Classification (NCBI taxonomy): domain Eukaryota; kingdom Metazoa; phylum Echinodermata; class Holothuroidea; order Aspidochirotida; family Holothuriidae; genus Holothuria; species Holothuria glaberrima. Next base: position 15,509 of record WURT03482165.1, on the reverse strand, counting down.
AATTTTTCACAATTTGAAAATACATTTATACTTTCATCTTCCCTTTATTATCAGCTAAAAGTCAGATGCTACCTGTACATTTGATACACTATATTCTTATCTGTGGTTACATATGATTGTAAAATAGCTACAGTAGCTCCCCACAGAGCCTGAATTATTTAAGGTAATCAGTCCAGAAGAAAAGTAGTTGATAAGCCACTATGAATGTAAATGAAATCTGTGGCTTCAAGTTTATACTACGACTTCTTGGTCAAGTGACTGAGCAAACTCAACCAAAATGTTAGATTCTTCTCACTTATAAGTCACTTCAGATGAGATGACTGCAGATTGATCTATAAAGATAAAGGCCTGTTTACTTTGACCTGGCAGAGGATCGCACTACACACTATTTGATTGCTACAGTAGCTTCATTACCTAAATGCCACTTCCATCAGAAATTGTTTCAGTTCTAACAAATTTATATTCTAACAAGTCTACATGGAGACCCAATGTTAGGATATGGGTTAGGCTATATAAGGGTAGACTATAAACAGTATTAAGGTGTCCTGGGTGGTAACATAGAAACATTGGAACATACAGGTGTAACCCTGCCATTTATGTTCTGCATCCATAGCAACAGAACCAAGAGATATTGTATCTCCTAATGATGCTTTGCTTCTTAAAACTTACTTTTGTTGCCAACCAGGGCTATGTGAGGGCCCTTTTCTTGGTCCTTAAATACTTCTTTCACTTTCTGGAACCAATCTTCAATATTATCAAAACTTGTTGAGTTGGTGATGTCATAGACTAACAGCACTCCCTGTGAAAGAACGATTTGCAAAAATACTGCATTTTAAATAGCAAAAAAGTAAAAATACTACTACAGTACAACTTTGGACTAATATTTTGCCAAGCAAATCCTACATTTACTTGAAGCTGAAACCAAGGTGTATTATTTAGATGATTAATACAATTTACGATTACAAGACTGACAGTGCATCATGTCTACAAAATCTTCAATTTGAAAATTATTTTGGAACAACCCTTCCCTTTCCTTTTTAAAATGCACAGACTATCATACCATATCATATTAATTTTAAATGTTTAACCAGTTAACTGCATATGACTGATATATCCATCATGTCCTGACTTCATCCTAGTGCTGCGTACGACAGATATATCCATCTTGTATATATGTACTGTACATAATTCCACAGTGAGATGGTCGTCACAATATTTTAATTCTGCAGTTACCTGGTTAAAAGTTTGTTTTTAAACAGTTCTGCAGAAGATTTATTTTTTAGAGTTTAAAGAAGTACATTCCTGTTATTACTACTGTAAGTGCATTGTATTGGAAAAGTGTAACTGTATTCCCATTTCAACACACAGAACATAAAACACAAGATAGTACAGTATGCATCCCAAACACTGCTGCAAATATTTATATCATGCACGGCAGCCATTTCTAAATTCTCAATACATTTAAACATAAATTAAATTCTGCTTGAACTCTAAATATAAATCCACAGCTTCAGAGAGTAGAGTTATGTGTAAATGATGACATGGGTTGTGATAATTTTTCAAACACACTGCTTTCGTTTAACGTAAAGGACCTTGAATGTTTGGTCATCCCAAACAGTCCTTTTCTTAAATGCAAAGATATGCTCATTATGCTGCAAACATTTCTCTGAAACTTAAGTTAAGACCCCAACAAAAAAGGAAACCATTTTGAAACTCAATGCAACTGCTTTCTTTCATCTTTAAGATATGTGTAGGATGGCCATGTCAGCTTGACACTTTATATAGTACCACGACATTTTCTGCACCCCCATGAATAGGAGCCAACAAGTTGAGACATGACTATTTTGCAATGTTCCTGTTCTCCCTGAAGTGGATGAAAGGCATACCAATGCTGTAAAATTCACATAAATTCCAAGTATGTTTGGAATAAAATCTTTTTCTGGGTAATATACGTCTTTTACCTTCACGAAAGTAATTAAAAAGATTTCTCATGATTTTACAATGATTTCCTGAAACAGGTAAAGTTACCTTCCTGAGAGACTGGAAGTCAGTTAAATGATCTTTTTTGTGTCTAGTTTTACCATTTGGTGAATTCCAACTGCAGTAGTTGAGATACAAACAATTTAGTGTGAAGGAAATGGGAAAATATCTGTTGATTTAAGACAAGTTCGAGATAAAGGCACAATGCCACAAATGAGAAAATACATTTAACTGACAAAAAAAGTCGGTAACAAACTAAAATGAAAAAGATGCATTCAGGTTTTGATGAATTTATTACCCCAGATTTCAGTTTTCCACTGTTTCTACTGTAGACCATACATGGCTTTACATATTTGCCTTCTATGACCTCAGATGACCTCTGAACACCACAGAAGACAAAAGGGTTCACCTACCTGAAATATAATACCTACATGTTATTACAAAATTATCCAGCAAAGTTTCACTGGGTTATGAAGGTGTACACATGCTTGACCTCTGGTGACTTCAGATGACTTCAGATGACCCCTGACTTCCAGTAAAAACAATAGGGCAATCTACAGGATGTAACACATCTACACACACTAACTTCCCAAACTGTCCAGAACTCCTAACTTGAGACATCATGTAAAAAAAGTCTTTGCTACCTTTGATGACCTCAGATGAATTTTGGCCTCAACCAAAAATGATAGGCCCCATCTGCTCAGTACAATACACCTACATGCTTAAGTGTGAAACATATCTACATAACAGTAGTTTCACTCTGGTTGGTCAATTATATCTTGTCCAGTCGGCTGTCTTCCAAATAATGCTCACACACAGTACTGTGTTGATATATGGTCTTGAACAGTTATATTCAGTGCAGGATACTGTAGCTTTAACAGAGAAAAGCACTAGACAGGTGTTTTTCGTTTAAATCGGAGAAGGGGCTGAAAGAAACTTTGTATACAGAATTTTTACTGTCTGGGGTGAGAATTACGTGCTTTGAATCTATGTCTTCCCTGTCCATACACAGTAGTTACATACTGTACTTTCTGTAACTACCCATAATGACCGAAACATGGTGCCCCACAGCTTAGCAACTAGGCAATAAAGTTTTTCCTAAGGTAACATAAAATGAACATCTTTTAGTGGTTCCAGATGGAAGAAATCATAAGTATTATTCGTTAGAGGCTATAAATTACTAACTTATTGACAATCATAGTCTGCCTATGATTTTGGTTCAAGCTTCACATAGTAGCCATATAACTGGTAACGACTGCAGCAGAACCAATTTCTGGCCCTTGTATACTGAATTAGTAACTGAGATATAGCTTCAGATATATGGATGAAACAGATAAACCAGGGATGAAAAAATGCCCAATTAATCTGAGAAACTCTTAGGATCTCATGGAAAAATAAGCGACCACATATTGACAATAACAAAAAGTATACAGTATGTAATAGATTTTTCACTGTTAAGAGGAAGATCAAGATAAAACTTGGCAAATTTGCAAATTTTTAGCTGCAAAGAGGTCTGTAAAAGTACACTACTCCTGAATGACAACTCCTCTCAACTTTTGTAGTTCTAATGAGTTGAGAATTAAGGTGCTGAGTATGTTCTAATCTGATCATGATGTATGGATGAAACAGAAATCTATAACCAGGGATGAAAAAATGCTCAAATAAACAGAGAAACTCATGAGCAATTTCATCATGAGAAATCAGGTGCAGTAAACACAACCTAGATTTTGCTCAATTAATTTCAGAACCATGCTGTCACCACGGTCTTTAATATACCAACGTACTAATAATTAGGTATACTTTGCATTTAGTTTATAATCCGATAAAAAAATATTGCAGTACTGTATCTTGGCTCCTTATGAATCTTTTATAATAAAAGAACTCCCAGTATGAAGATGGCTACAGTATATTAAAGGCTCTCTAATCTCACCTCAGACAGCAAAAGTCTCCCTTCTAAATTAAGTTTTAGCCCCACACTCAATTTAAACAAAAAACACCTGTCTTGTACACATCCAAGACAGAGGCACAGTACTGAGTATCATTTGCTAGAGGCCATACTGTATACATATTGACACTTAGTGACTGTGTGTGGGCTACACTGGGAACACGACTGACTGTACAAGTCATTATTGACCAACCAGAGTGAAGATATATTGTTTGAATGAATGTCAAAGTGCAGTCATCAACTGTATCTAGAACTCTAGGGCTATTCCTACATAGGTTTGGGTAGGGAGTTGTTGGCAACTCCTGGGCCCTGTTTCATAAACAGCTAAGATTGATCTTAAGTTTGATCTGCCATGCAATTGTCCTATTGAAATCAAACTTAAGATCAGTCTAAAACCTTTATGAAACAGGGCCCTGGTTTGGGGGATACCATATCCCCTTTAATCCAAACTGAATTTATATTACAAGATTTTCGGATGTCTTTCTTGACCGGAAAAATGAACAGCAAATACGAATAATGTACAAACTGTGAAGATAAATAGGAAGGTGGTAATGTTGAAACTACATTTTTTATAAAAATTTTAAAACAATCCCCGCAGAAAGTTTTAACCCCTTCCCTACATATGGTTGAACTGTACAATTATATTTTACGTTCAGGTATACATGCGTTATTTCACCTGGAAACCACAAAACGTACAGTCAGGCTGCAATGGTTTAAGGCTGCCAAACTTGATATAGCACAAGTTAATGCTAACCTCACTCAATGGCACTATACAAAGAACTTAAAACCAAGAAGACAATTTGTTAAAAGGTTGGTTTTCATAGCTGCCTTAAAAGATTCATGCAGGGTTTAGCTAATAATCTTAAGCAGCTTTTTAATGTGTGACAGTTTGCTGTGATGTTTTATGAACAGTACGATTCGTTGGCAATTGTCCTATTGGATTGACCCACTGAGGCAGGTTTACTATTCAACAATAGGGCAGCTAACACAGCAATGTCAAAAAGCTGGAACCAAAGCTAGGTTAGCAGCCTAACACACCGTTGAATTAAACCAGTAATGTTCACATACCAAAAAGATATGCTCAAAAGCCTTTAAACTTACAATAACTTGTCTAATTTTATATTGTGGACTCAAAATTCATAAGCCAACATTCAAGATTGCACAAGATTACCATCTTATCATTACAATCATTTTTGCAATACGGTTCAGTATTAATAATATAAAATTAGACAAGTTAATGGAACCCCTGATGTAGTGAAAAGGTTAATGAACAGTTTTTATACAAATATATCACAGCAAAACACCTCTCTGAGAGGCCTGTGTCAGACAAAATTTGCATTTTTCCTAAATGCCTAATATTGATTGTCTCTGCAAGTTTGATGTCTTGTGGGTGTGAAAGGAATATTTTAATAAGGATGTTTTACTTTCTAGTGCAAATAAAGGAATGATATTATTTCCTCAGTTTCAGAAGAAACTGAATAGATAATTTACAGAAGAGTCACTAAACTTGCTACTTGATGGATTGGGCTGAAATGTTTCAATTTCAGGAAATGAAAGAACGTAGCTCCCAAATTAATCTACAGTTGAAATATAAATTGTTTTTAAATATATTGCCATGAGAGAACTCTGGGAGAACTTAGAAACCTCAAAAACAATAAAAGATTTTCACTGCTATACCAGGAGAAAATCAACATATCTAATCATCGAGTCTTATCCATAAACATGTGAGGAAAAGTTTTGGTCCTGTAATCTAAGTAAATATTTTTTCATTTGGTTTATTGTTTTTGCTGTCTTATTTTCTCTTAATTTCTTTGTTCTATATGCATTCTTTGTGTTTCTGACTCAACTACATCAGTTAAATATTGTTCTTGTTGTATGGGTTAGTACAAGCCCCTCAGGGTTTTTAGTCTTACTTCCATCTACTTCATTATCATACATACATTATAGTTTTATGTCTTCATACATTTCAGGGATGTCGAAAATTAAATAAACGAAACAAAACAAAGCAAAACTGGTAATGAAGACATCAGCATTGGTTCATCTTCTATAGACTGGTGCAATTGCATGATAGATTACATCACAACCAACAAGAGGTTGTAATCTATGATAAGCAATACTACTGTACAATTTTGGAGTTTTTTACCCGCTCTAACACAGCACCTGCAAGTATATTCATTACACTTTTATGTGGTTTCTCTAAGAGAAAAGAAAATGTCTCAAATTACCTGATTATACCACAAAATGAGTAATACATTTAAGACAACTGGCCTCAAGGGTTTAACAAATGTACAGTGGAAGTGTATATTTACTTCATAGGAAATTTAACATGACAACTACAATACTGTTGTGAATGATCCCAGAGCATGGTGCAGTGCATAATACATACAGTATATATGATGCATGCTTCAATTATAGACATCAATTTCAATGTAACAATTAAAATGTAACTTTTAAAACATGACTGGATGCATAATCATTAAGCAAATGAATTAATTGGAGAAAATACAAAAAGATTGTAATTATGTATAAATTATTAAGTCAAAATCAACCAAATATATGTAAATGTTTAACAGATCCTCTGTTAATGACTCACCTGGTTCTTTATACAATTCTGTAATTACATCTTCTTTGAGTGGAAGTGAAAACTGATTGCAGTCTTACAGGGATATTTTCTATTTGCACAAAACTAGGTACAATTTTTCTTCCTTCACTTAGCATATGATGGAAAATGATTGTGTGCTTTTACCAAAGACATTCCTTGATAAAGATTAACAGGCCACTTACATGTGCACCATATATGTAGTTTTCCAGCATCTTTCCACCCAATGTCTGACCTCCAATGTCCCAGACTTGCAGTGTGACATGAATGTCATCTTTAACATTAAAATAAAAAAAGTAGGGTGGGGAAAAAGAGAGAGAGAATGTGTCATTTGAGTACTGTATTACACATTTTTCATCATTTCTATAAATGTACAAATTGACCTGAAAACAAATAGTTTATATTCTTTTATACACACCCTTTCCCCTTTTCAAAGCTTACAGTATACTTTGATCCCCCACAATTGATCATCCATGTATAAAAAGAATGGATTGTTGGCACATTTTCCCCTTTCCTCTTCCTGTAATAACTTTAAATGACCTTGAAAATGACAGAGAAAAAACTGAGTACCAACTGTAGTAGCCAAAAGGTCTGTCACATTTCATATTCTACTACAAGGATGAACATGTGCAAGTCCGACTTAGAGCATGTGACTTGCCTAAAGCTACATTATAATTAATGCAATGCCTATTAGTACTGTTGGGCAGCATTGTGATTTTCCATACCCTTTGTTTGATACAGAAACTGTACCTCTCATGAGCAGGAGTAGGATTCCCTAACATTTGTGTAAGTTCTTGCATAAGTCAAAATAAGTATGCACTGTGTTAGAACTTTCTTGAGTGGCAATGGCGAAAAAAATTTTAAGCATTTCGTAAAGATATATACAGCTTCATAACTCCAATAAATGTACATGAACCAATTGGGTGTTTGGTTGCATCTTGTTTTGTCACATTCTGTATAAACCAATCACATTGAAACTTATTGTTAACATGACATGCACAGTGTTCAGTGTTTACAGATGCGGTCCTGCCCTGTGCACAACTATTCCGTACAGCATGTTTCTTCATATGTGTTGTTATAGCCATTTTGTACTTGGGACAACTCTGAAGCTTGTGCAAAATATTTACACACCTTTCCCCTTTTGAATACTGACTAAGAAAGATATGTTGCATAAGTCTAACTTCTGTAAGTTTTTTTGCATAAGAATTCTTTGTGAATCTGGCCCCTGAGGTAAAAAAAGGGCCTTTGCAATATTGCTGAAGATAACATTTCAAAACAAACTTTATAGCTATATCAACATAAACAAACACATATTATATACTCCATAAACAGAGTGTAACTTTGTAACAGGGCCTTACTTTTGATGCTTTACTGGAAGTTTGCTTGCTCTGTATTATTAAAAAATTAAACATGACAACTTATAGCACGAAGTTTTGACAGCAAATTGCTGCAAAAAAGTGTAATATGATATGTCTGAAATGGTGTGACCATGAACTTATGCAGACTATTAGCAAGCACAAGTTCACATAGTCTAACAGGTTAAATGACTTTTAAACTGACAAAACTTGGTCAACAACCAATCGGAAGATCTATATTTAAAGGAAGATGGAAGTCGCCCTAAGTTTATTTTCAAAAGTTTGCTAAATCTTACAAATCTCTTCTTTTGCTCGTTAACCTTCTGTACACAAACATTGAATACTGAAGATACAGTAAACCAAGGAGTTTCTTTGTATGAATTTAACAAATGGGTTACAACTTACAAACACATTGTCACATGATTGATAAGAGCCATTCCTGAACTAGGATGATGGGGGACACTCATTCAAATTGGGGGGGGTGCTGCATTTTCCCTTTAAGTTAGTTCACCATTGACCTTTGACCTATCATGAGATCAAAACAAGTTCAAGTGACCAGGTATCAAGGCACCAAATTTAAACTTGACCAAACTTTGGATTGAGAAATGAGGTGCTATATTAGCAACACACTCTTTTCAAAATTAGGACAATTTGACCTTTGATCTACATTGAGCTGTTTGCATACCTTGACCTTTAGCAATCACAAAGCAATAATTTAAAATCTGCCTTATCATTTTTACATACAGTATCTAGTGAACTAACAACTTCCTAACATACTGGTAAGCTAGGAATAGCTAAATCAAAATGTACTTTATGCTATTTCACCTTTGAGATTTGACCCTTGACCTATGACATAATCCATAATACAATGTTCAAGTCTAACTGGTCAGGAACCTACTGCTAACACCAACTTACTCTGAATTTGATCACTTGTACAGTTCAAGACAATTTTGTAATGCACTTTTTTTTAATACAGAATTTATCATTAAATTTGACTTTGACCTATATTTGACCAACGATATCAACCCTTAACAATCATAGGCACTAAACATAAGTCTTCTCATATCTGAACATATCTGGTGGTTTAGTGACTTCTTTAAACATACTGACAAGCAGAAAATGGCTAAACTCCAAGTTTTATTTTATTTGATCTTTTGACCCCTAATGACCTTTAACGACTTTTAGTCACAATCTGTGTACACCCTGAAAGAAAGAGTACCTAAAAGAACATTAGGACAAATTTTCCAGAACAAAGTATGCTCTGGGTAAGGGGAGATACATTTTTTAAATTGTCCCACATGATTGACCTGTACAGACCACTATGTGACCTTTGATCTTGACTGCTTTGCTATAAAGAGTAACCCCAGATTTGATGATTGTTGTAGCTAAGTTTCACAAGTCCATCGAAGAATTTTTGAGAGCCATTATTAACAATTGTGCACAGACATGATCTACAGAGAAACAGAGTGATTGGTATGTGATTCATTGCAATAGCTCAAAATCCTTTGAGCTAAAGAAAACTGGATGAATCCTACTGTAACAAGAAGTCACTCCATAAATTCAGAGTGCTATTTTATAAAATTTGAGAGATCTTACTAGGATTTGACACTACACTAGATGCATAACGCAGAAAGGACCTTGTCTCTTTCGCATCTCCCAACATAATCTTAACCTTAAAATAGGTAATGAGGGCAAAGTAGATTGTCCTTTCCCACATTAATGTATACCATGCCAAGTGAGGTGGCACTAAGTTAATCTTTTTTCTCCTCTATCACTGTGAAGTGACAATAAATAGAGTCAGCTTCCTCCCGAGCAGACACAGAGGAGAAAACCCATTTAACTAAAGAAGCAAGATAATAGAATTAGATATGCCCCATTAAATTCTGGCAAAATATCCAGAGTTTACTGTAGATCATATATGCTTGCAATTCAGATTGTGAATGTAGACTATCTGTACTGTACAGTGAACATGGCAGAAACCCAACAAGACTTTTTTTCAGTATAATTTTACAGCATGATGATCAATGTCAATTTCCTTGATGCATCAGTTTGTGATATACCTCGGCCCAATTATTGATCACAAAGTACAAACCAATACATAGTTAAGTCAAAATGTAATCACATGGAAGAAAGATGAGAAAATGATGAGATTAATAGTAAATTGAAAATTTAAGGGCATTTGTAAACATGAAGTGATTTCCAACTCCATTAAGGAGTTAAAACTTTTTATTAGACAAATAGCCTTAAACCTGAAGACTTGATAACATGCAATTGTGCCTGTGGGTCAAAGTTTTATATCACATTTTAACATCATCATGATTCTGTCAAGAGTAAGCAATCAATTTGTTAGCATTGTCAAAATTTTATGGACAGCTTGGATGGTAAAATGTTTGACAGAAAATTAAGATGACACTAGATCAAATTTCACATTAATCAAGTGTCCTGTGCTATTTGGTGATTCTAGATTTAAACAATGGGATAATCATTTTTTACATGAATATGTACAAAACAAAGGTTGGAATGGGGACATTAATGACCATGCACTTCTGCAAAATATAATGCAATGTACACTATGTTTTGCAGAGGTTCTTTTTTACAGTTTAAAAAGTACAATCTTGGAAGTGGGGGAAGGGGTAGAAGGAGAGGGGTAGAAGGAGAGGGGTAGAAGGAGAGGGAAAGGGGGAAGATGTCCAAACAAATGAATAAATGACAAACCTTTGACTCTTTAGAAATGATGAACACAATGAATGTTCCCTTAACTTGAAAACAATTGTGACAATGAACTCAAAATGCCAACCCCACTACCTTAAATCACCATGTAAGTACTGCACAGGGATGCAGTATACAATACTAGAAATGTAGCTCCTAAACATTCTTAAAAGTTCTGGGACCCAATTTTACAAAGAGTTACGGGTGACCTTAAAGGGGCATATTGAGTTGGTTCACAAAATTCATGATCTTTTTCACAACTGTTGAGATTTACTTACATCTTGATGATAAATGATCAAACTAAGAGATTCTGCACACAACTGAAATGGCTATGATAGAGTAATTAATGATTAGAAGTAGGGATGCACTGGATCCAAATTTTTGGTTCCGGCTGGAACCGGATCTTGCCGGATAGTATTTCAAATCCGGACGGATTTTATCTGGCCGGAACCGGATTTTTTCACTCGTAAAGAGAAACATTAAAAAATAGCACTTTGGGCCGGGGGTGGGGGGAAAGGTTGGGGTGTTAAGGCAGAGGAGCAGTGGTTGACTTCATGATAGTGTTACAGTAGGTCCCACTGTAGGTAACTAAGCTGATGTTATTTTGTAGGGTTTAGACTAGAGTAATATGCAGACAGAAAATTAATTAACAAAGCAAGATTTACTTAATATACTGTACTGCAAAGTTCTTTAAAACAAGCAAATCAGTTTTATTGTTCACATTGACAGTGATTGTAAATTTAAATGTTCTGATGAATGTGAATCAGTTTGTGCATATTGTCTAGGAATAATTGATAGAGACTGTGATATACCAATTAAATAACTGTTACAGTTAATATTCATACATTAAAACATTCACAACTGTGGGTCCTGTGATTAAAGTGGACATAGGCTACCTTTGAGTGTCTACAAGTGGACACAGGCTAACTTAAAATGCCTTCATTGTTAGCTCCACTTGTTTTGGACATACCTATAAAGGCTGTAAGACCGAACAATGGATGTTGTGTCAGTGTCAGTTCCACAATTACCTACACAACACCTTAATGAGACAATTTCCTGCTATGTTACATGGCCAGAAAACTGTTGGAAAGATTTGAAATTCATCTGTGGAGTAAACTCTATCTTTTGATGATGGAGGTAATTCAGGCTAGAATTTGAGAAAAATCTGGCCGGATTTCTTCAAAGATCCGGCCGGAACCGGAACTGGATATTTTTCCATTATCCGGCCAGATAATCCGGCCAGACCAGATATCCGGTGCATCCCTAATTAAAACCATTTATTACAAGTTTGTGACCAGACACTTTTTACCATTATGTAGTAATCATATGCAATCCCTTTCCACAAAACAATACAATTTCTCACATTTTCAGTGACTGCAGGAAGTGAAACATGAGTAATGGGGCTAATTTGAAGCATTGTCATGCAATGATTTCCTTCAAACTTGTCCCAAAAATAATCAATGTCAACTCAACGAGCCCCTTTAAGTTTTATTGACTAGCTACAGTATTGTAATCGAACTTAACATTGGGCATACAGTAGGGTGTAACTGGACCCTGATTACAAGCTTTTGTAAGAATTCTTAAAAGCACTTTGCTTTAAATAACTATATAAAAAAAGGGTACAGTAGGTCAGAAAGATAAATGGGTGATATTCACTTACACTGTGGGCTTCACTAGTAATCAAATGTAAATAATATTCCCAATGATTCCTAATGACAGCTTGATTATGATATGGATTATTGAGCAGTGAAAGTTGGTTGGAGGTGGAGGGCAGGGGAGGTGAAAACACATCAGAATCATGCATTACAAGGGTGAGATTACAAAAAGGACACTACCATGTTCTGACTAGATATCTCTTATTCTTTTTGGTGCTGATAAAGGCTCATGTTACAGGTCAGACATGTCAAAACAATGGGAAAATCAAAAAAAGCCAAGCAATTAAAGTTGACCTTCTACAGTAGCTGCCCTCAATAATGAAAACCAACTGCATGGCCAAGTGGGTAGAGCATCCGACTTGCAGCCAGAAGGCCTAGGGTTCGAATCCTGGCCGGGTCATACTGAAGACTTTAAAAATGTAACCTACTGCCATTGTGCTTGGTGCTCAGCATAAGCAATGGAGTAGGGAAAACAAGCCAGTGAGCCACAAACTGGAAAAAAATCCGTGGCCAGCTCAACTTAAACCAATTGGTTAGAAACTGGGCCGTAAAACCTCATCTAACTAACTCAATAATGAATCTGTTAGATACCTACTGTACAGGTGTATAGGGATATGGTCCTGCAAAAAACTAAATGTTCTCAGTTGGACTGGCAATTTACACATTCCTTCCATTCTACATATTGCAGTAAGTACATAGCAAATTTCTTCTACATACATAGTATCTTACTTCCTAAAATATCATCTAGGGGCATTCCCTTGGCAACAATTTGCTTGGGAAATTATACAGGGGTGCTCTTATGTCTGCAACATACATACTTACTTCCAATAACAATTCTTTTAAGATAGAAATCCAAACCAACGGTTTGTTGGTACTGTTTGGCAAAATGCTCCTGTGAATATCTGTTGGATAATGATGTCTGCAAGAAAGGAAAAAAAAGGGTCTACTCATAGTAAATATAGATAAATCCTTTCCTTATACAGTACATGTCATATGAATATACCATACAGCAGGTTGATGGCTGTTCATACAGTAACTGTTTGATAACACAATCATGTTGTCATGCTTTGTCAAGCTTGCAAGTACTAAAGGAAATACCCACTGAGTTATGGTACATACAGTACAGTATGCAATTAATACAAAAATTGTAACAATTAAGTTTTTATTTCGAAATCTCTTCCTCTCCCATCCCCCACTGCTATGGTAACAATGGTATGATATTGTAGGAGGTACACTATGACTAGACTGTAACTTTACATTATTTTTCCTGCTATTAGGAGTGGAAATGGACTACGGAATCGGGTCCATACCATAAACTTTAACAATGAAGTGAACGATCCATTAATGGATAGACCAATCAATCAATCAAAACAATCACTTGATCCATCCATCTGTCCTCAGTCAGTCAGTCAGTAAGTCAGTCAGTCAGTAAGTCAGTCAGTCAGTCAGTCAGTTAGTCAGTCAGTCAGTCAATCAATCATGTCATCTTAAAATAAAAACACTGACTTTCCTAGCCCTCCAAATGCTTCTGTCCTAAACGTTTCAAGTTGTTCATAACTACAGACTGTCACCATTCCATCTCTTTATTTCATCTTCCATTTTTTGTGTTAGTATACTGTATCAGTCATCAAACATTTTTAATTGAACCTTAATTTTTATGTCATCAAAATGTGAAATAATATCTTTCCTTTCCTGCTGATCACTTTAAGCATGAGAATTTGTTTCTATCCCAAACTTTTTTCTGGCAATTCATCTGATCCTTCTCAAATTTTTACGCAAGAGCTGAGCTTTACATAAACACAACCATACACATTTACCTTTATACTGGCATAGATTTCTTTTTCTTCAAAAACAAAACAAAAAAAAAGAACCAGGATGAAAAAATACAATGTGGTTTCAATGAACAGCACTTACATGTGTAATCCCTAATAATGCCAAGATGTCCCATTTCTTTCAATCATTGGTTGAATGTGATCTTAATGTGCTGAAAAGTTACAGTTTTATGTTCATATTTGACCTTAGTGATTCTTGAGACTTTTTGCTCTTTGGCCTCTGGTAATTTAGCTGACCTCTGACATCTTACAAAACTTACAGTACAGGGGTTTTCTGATGGATTAAATGCAACCCCATTTGAAGTATCCAAGCTTCCTAACTCGAGATATCTTGTAAAACAAGTATTCAGAGTTTGACACACACACACATACACACCCACACACACATGCCATGAAGACTGCATAAGTTTCTCTTTTCATCGAAACCAAAAAGCTGACTCTAAACTGGAGCTAACATATACTGAATTGGAAGCCATCTACTACAAGGCTGTAGTTTATAACTCCTTTGGGCTCTTTTCACCTTGCAATGGCCCATAAATCCTCAAAAGGCCAAACTTACTTTTGTGCACTCAGTGTAAAATAAATACCAATATGGGCATAATGATGATAGTCACATACAGGTATCCAACTTGAAGTCTTAAAAGCTATTTCACTTTAATGTAACCTCATGTGTGTAATGTTCTGATCTAATTCAACTGTAGCATAAAAGTACATGTAAGAGTTGAATGCGACAGATGACTTGTGACATTCTCATTTAAACTCACTTTCATCAGTGGATGAACCCATATTTTGCAAAGTGCTTCCATCTTTCTGCAAAATCAAACTGTCAATCTGCCTTCTGGAATGGCAAAACATACGTAGCTCTATCATATTTCACTTTCAAGAGGCCAAGCCTGAGTTGTAATGATGTGTGTGTAGAGCAGTATTGAAAAGTCATGAATTTTTTCTAAAAATTGTAATGTAATCCACAGCTGTACAAGTTATGTACTGTAAGGTAGGTACCAGGTAAAAGTACAGAACAGTATGACAAACATGCAGAAGGAGTACACAGTACAACCAGACTACTGTATAACTTACTACACACAAAAACTTGTTTACAGTTGTGTGGTAGTCTAATTAATTCTATAAACTGACTTTTGATTGAATAGAAACCTTTAAACTACTTAATAACAGCAATTTACTGTACCACACAGCTTGGATTACGGTACGATAGACTTACTGTAGCAGTAAGCTGGAACTGCACTTGTATCAATGCTACCTTTTAAAAACAATTTACTGTGTACATCAGTACCAGTGCAGTTGCTATGACAGTCCGGGAGATTCCCCCTTTTGGGAGAAAATCATTCTACCCCGAACAGGGGAAAAATCTGACAGCCATTTTGCATTATACCCACAATGCCACACCATTTGGACAATACAAAACAAAGGGTCAAT
>WURT03482054.1:0-21995 GCA_009936505.3 Holothuria glaberrima | reverse complement strand
AGTCAGTCAACGCTGTATTAAATAGTCGCTCAAAGACCTTAGGTCATGTTCCTGTTCCTCAAACATAGCCGCTTTGCCTATACTGAAAGAGGATGTTAGAAATGAATGGAAAACTTAGCCTCAAGCAGGACTCGAATCCGCAACCTCTCGCGGCCAGAGCATTCGCCTTGTGTGCGAGAGGTCCCGGGTTCGATTCCTGCTTGAGGCTAAGTTTTCCATTCATTTCTAGCATCCTCTTTCAGTATAAGGCAAGTGCCTATGTTCGAGGAAAATGACCTAAGGTCTTTGAGCGACTATTTAATACAGCGTTGACTGACTCATTCATATAAAGTCGCTACTTCTACCAACCTATACATATATATACACTCTAAGAACAGTTGGGCAAAAAATACACAATGTTGCAGAAACATAGCACATGCTACATTTTTTAGCACACTTTGCTAAATACATTGGGCAAACTTTAAACAATAATAAGGGAATATCGTGATGTTTTGCCCAACTTTTAACAACTTTTCCCCCAACAATTTGTCATGTGCTATGTTTGCTCAACTGTTTTCAGAGTGTATGAATCTGAGGGGATTCGTTCCCAGTTAAAAGCCTCTCAGTCAAATCTTCTTCATAACTATAATCTCAAATTACAGGGTACCATAATAAGATCTCAGGCTAGATGGGTAGAAGGAGGAGAGAGTACCAAGTATTTCCTAAATCTAGAAAAACGGAACAAGAAATTCAATCGTACTTACAAGATCCAGGGAAAAACAGGGACTTATTTGAACAAAATAATGATATTTTAAACGAAATAAGAAATTACTATGATTGTCTTAATTCTCGCAGTAACTATTTCACGGATATTCTTTTTAACGATCTAGTTGTCAACCAGTTAAGTCCAAAGAAGTCTGCTAATTGTGATGGTGAACTCAGTGTAAGAGAAGTTTATGATGCTCTTAAGTCAATGAACAATGATAAGTTGCCTGGAAGTGATGGTCCGTCTGCTAATTTTTATAAGAAATTTTGGTACTTGATCGGGGATGTGATTGTAAATGCTCTCAATTATCGTTTTCAGAGAGGTAGCTTGTCTGCTGAACGATCACGTGGCATTATTACCTTAATACTACAATTAGAAAAAGACCCCACCGTTCTTGCTAATTATTGACCAATTACTCTTCTGAACACAGGCTATAAGACTGGGGCAAAAGCCATTGCAAATCGGTTAAAACAAGTTATACATACTCTTATTGGACCAAGCCAGACTAGTTTCCCTAAAGGAAAATTTATTGGAGAACACGTTCGCTGCGTGCTTGATCTAATTGATTATACTTCAAATCATGATATTCAGGGTTTCTTATTTTTTATTGATTTTGAATAGGCTTTTCTCAACTTTAGGAGTAGCTTTCACCATTGAATTAGTATGTTTTGTGATAACTGCAATGCATGTGTATGTAACAATGGATACTCAACAGGTTTTTTTCCCCATCTAACAAGAAATCAGACAAGGCTATCCAATCCGTCCATATTTATATATTCTTTGTGCCGAGATTTTAGCATTAAAGATTAATAGTAGTGACGTAATGATATGCATATCTATTAGGATTTATGAGATTAGATTACAATATGCAGATGATACTTTATTTTTTTTTTCTAGATGGTAGTAGAGATTCTCTCCTAGAGACACTTACGATTCTTGATGAATTCTGACGTGTATCCTGGTTAAAAGTGAATTTACCCAAATGTTCCTTATTTCCCTTGGGCCCCTTTAGAACCTCAAGACCAGCATTTGTAGATGACTTCAATATTGCAGTTACTTTTGGCCCCGATAAATTCTTAGGTATTTTCTTTACACACAGGGGTGATGATTTGTTTCGTCTTAATTTCATAACTAAGCTTTCTCGGCTGAAAAACCTGCTTCGAATGTGGTTCAGTAGAGACCTAACACCTATAGGTAGAAATTTCATTGTAAAGACTTTTGGCCTATCCAACTTGTGTATGTTTTTTTAGTCCTTCCAAATCCTTCTGATAAATTTAGCAAGGACGTTGAGGGCATTGTTTTCAATTTTATATGGTCTGGAAATACTGACAAAATCAAACGTACTTCGCTTATAAACTGCACTGAAGATGGTGGACTTAAGGTAATGCTTTGCAAAGTTTTGTGCATAGACTAAAACGTACTTGGGTTCAACATTATTGCAGTGACTCGGAAAGTCCATGGAAGGTTTTCTTTGATCATCATCTGCAATTAACGTATAGCAAAAAAATTCTTTCCTATGCAACTGTGACCAAGATGTCTTAAAAATTCCAAATACTTTTATTCAACAAGTTGTTTATAAGTGGTGTAAGAGCTCCTTCTGTGTTCCGAGTAAGGAATATGGTAATCAAATCCTGTGGAACAATTCTCACATTCGTGTTGCCGATCGTACAATGTTCTATCCTTATCTTTAAAGATGTGGAGTATGTAAGAGCAGATCTTTTTGACGAGGATGGCAACGCACTCTCCTTTGTCAATTTAATAACTAAATTCTATTTAGCAGCTTTCCCTTTTGCTAGATACGTACCCATTTTACATGACATTTCCTCTTATTGGAGGCACGAGAATTTGCACAATGATGACACCCCTAATAAAAGTATTTTATGGTACAGAAAGGTCATGCATTCTTCCTCCATTTCTCTACTTTTATACTCAATTTGTTTTCAGACGACCGTTCCGGTACCAACATCAAGGAAAAAGTGGGAGGGTAGTTTCAGTGAAATTAGTAATGAAGACTTGAGGCAGATCTACAAAAACCCGTGATGTAGTGTCACTGAGGCAAGGATTTTTATTTTCATTTTTCATTCATTCACCGTATTGTCCCCACCAATAGGCTTTTAAGTCTAATGGGAAAAGTAGATTCTCTTCTGTGTACATTTTGGGCCATACATGACAAGTCGTTGGATCATTTATTCTGAGATTGCCTTTACAAATCCTCATTTATTCTAGATACCGAAGGAAGGATACTAAACAGGCAAATTCTTCCTTTAAAAAATGATTTTTTTTTTCTTTCTTTGCATACATGACATAACTCAGCAATATAACTTTTTTAATTTTCCATACGAAATCTTATATTTATGATTACAAAAGGAAAGATTGTAAGCCAATGATTGATGAGTTTTTTTTTTAATTTAAGTTTGCTTTATCCATTGAGAAGTATATTTGCTCAAAGAAAGGGGCGTGCAACAAGGGGAAAGTTGATTTCACACAGCTCTACGAAGTGTTTTTTTTAATTTGTCGTGAACTTTTTGTTGATTAAGATCCTCTGTAGTGTTAATTTTTATATTTTCGTAAAATGTCAGGACCTGTATGTGAACCTTTTTATTTGCAAATTTTGATTTGTCAAGCTAATCGATTAAGCGTGTATTATTTAGACAGAAAGGTGAAATAAAAAGCGAGGAACAAAGAAAAAAAGATGGTGGTACATCACAGTTTTGTGGCCATACCCACCAAGTTTCTCTTTTTCTGCCCTTTTTACAGATATTCACATTGCTATGGTAATTCCCATCTTTTCAAAGTTTCTGACACAAGAAAATTTGCAATTAAATGAGCCTTATTTTTTTCAAAATGCGTTGTTGTGACTTTGGTCACGTAAAAGACCAGCTTTCTCGTGAAGTATCACCAAGAAGATGTGCACATTCATCGAATAGCTTGCGGCAAGGACTCTTGAGCAAGGGCACTTGGAGGGAAAAAAGATGCTGCGCGTCTCAGAAAGATTTACTAATAAGCAATCATTTCATTATTAACTTCGCTGATGTACTAGTGGGACAAAATAGCTTCCTGGTGGGTAGCGACATTTGTTGAGGGGGGAAACATCAGTCTACGAAAATGCATTGATGCAATGGTAATTTTGAATTTTCTGGGAGTGAAAAGTTTTCTCGGGTGCTCAGTCACCCGTCTTTCTTGGCCATAGGTTGAGGAACCCTTATCTCTTGAACCCTCCCACAAGACATTGGTCAGAAACACTTTGCCCAACCCCTCACCTCTCTATGGCAATGCTTCCATAGCATGCAAAATTTTAATATTCACGATTGCAAACACAATACGTTAATTTGCAGTTCATGCTTAAAGAAACAGAATTTTGTTTCAAGGAGAAATAGAAATCGTGATGATTGCACTGATTCCTTCCTTGTATAGATCAACACAGAATGTGCCTTAAGTTAAGAGCCTAACAGTTATGTTCACACTATGTCAAAACGGAGTGTGCTGTCTTGGCAAAAATATCGAGACAAGGATTTGCAGCTAAAATACACATTCTGTAAAAAGTACACCCACTACCATGTGTTTAATATTTAAAAATACAACTCAGCGTTAACAGGTTCCAGGGTAAAGGGTCCCCAATGTGCCATTTTTTCACGCAAACTACATTTATAAAAATGGTGACCAAGGTATCCAAATGTTATTTTGCAAGTGACATGGAAGCCTGCGTGGCAGGTCTCTGTCACTACCTTCACTGTTTGAGATGGGAAAATTTGGGAAATAGGACATACATGTGAGCCAGGTTCTCGGGACAGAGCAGATCCAATTTCACACCCACATCTTTTATTGAAGGATTTTCTCACCTAAAATCATATTAGCAGGAAGCTTTCTCCACTTCTGCTCCTACAGTTAATGCAGTTCCTGTAGTCGATCTAGGAGATTTTATAAATATTACATATTTCTAACTTTATACTAAAAGCTTTGGAAGCAATTATGTGATACTGCATTTGGCGGGACCAGTCATTGTGGTAGGCCCCCCCCCCCCCAACGCAGGGTGGGAGAACTTTTTTCGGGCAGCTTATGTGGAAAACCTCGAGCAGTGTTTTCAGGTAAGGAAGATTTTTCTCACGCAAATCAAACTACAGATGAGCCACCTCGTCAAAAATGTTCCCTCCGCTCTTTTATTGCACAGGAAGTAGCGTGTAAAGACTTTTTCAGTGCAATATTTTGCTATTGAGGGTGATGATGGCAGTAGAGTTTGGCCTTTTTCATCTCATATTGTGATATTGTAAATTACCGTATTTCCGTATCGAGGCATATGCTGTAGCCAACTGGAATAACTAGCCTTCAGTACATGCAGAAGGTTTTCAGAAAATCCGGGGAGGGGAAGGTAAAATATCCCCCACTCTTTAGAGATGCTTACATTTCTTCTCGCTGTTCATCATTTTTCTGAACAAAGTAACCAAAAACATCCCAATTTAATTTGGTGTTTTGTGCTACCTTTTCGGTAAATGCTTACTGCATACTCCCCTTGGGAAAGAATTCTGACCCAATGTAACACTTACTATTTACTTCCGTTATATGTTTGTAACAGGTCAAATCATTGACAGGCAAGATACTAAGGGGGGCAAGATGGCTTCATGGGGGTTTTCTCATGGGGCGAAATGTAAAAATGTATCAAGTCAATGGCAACTTCAAATTTTCTAGGAGGGGCCAAATTTTTTTCAGGGTAGGGTAAAGGGCTTCTCCCTTGGTCCCCACATCAGCTATGTGCTTTGAGGGGGGTCCCGAAATGGGGACCACCCCTAACCCTACTAGGTGCCTTCACTGAGCCTTGTATTGACCATTACCTGTGTCCGTTTGTAGTTTATTGATCCTCAGCGGAATGTTTGTCCTACTCATTACAACTGTGCTTGAAGAGGCTTATTGAGTAATTGTTTCATGATTTTGTTTTTGTTACACCTGTTGAATTTTACTTACATTTTTTGGTAAATGGTCAAACTAAAAGATTCTGAACATTAAACACACAACTGAAATGACAATGAAAGGGTAATGAAATTAATGATTAACCTCATTTGTTACAAATTCAAAACCAGACACTTTTTACCATTATGTATTAATTATATGCAACCCCTATTTAAATAAAACCTGCAATGAGTGAAGCTTATACCAACTAGATTGACAGTTGTATTTTCCAATGTGGCTGCTCTAACAACGGCTAGGACACTGTCTTGAGCACATAAAAACTACATTTGTTACATTTTCTGTAAACTATAGAAAGTGATAAATGTCTAATGAGGCAATTTAGAGGCATTGTAATGCAATACTTTCCTCAAATATTATCACAAATATTCAATAGCACCTCAACAAGCCCCTTGGAAGTCACGTAGTTCTATTAGTCAGTTTCAGTGGTGCTTAGCACCAAACAAATAGCCTACTGATGATTTCATTTTGACAAAGTCCATGGACGAGGTCCCTAGCAAATTTTTATGCTTTCTGCCCCCAGAAGTAAAAATTTGGCCTATTTGTCTTTTGAAAGGTGTATTTACAGTGTGTTGGACTAGGCTATAAAACACAACGAGGTTTCTAATTTAGAGCAGATTTTCATGGAAAATGGTTATCCTAGTAAGATGCTTAATGGTTGTATAAGCACGTTTTCTTGACAAAAAGTTTGTTCAAACAAAATATAAGGTACCCAGCACACTGAGAAAGATCTGGAAGTTGTCCGTTCATTGGGAATCCATCTCTAATCCTTAAAAAGTCCCTATATAGGCATTTAAAAGCATTAATTCTAATGTAACATAGCTTTCAAGACATTTAAAGTAAGCAATAATTTCTCTCTAAAGGATATTACTCCCCTAATCTGTTAGGTCAAAGTTATTTACACTTTCAAAAGTTCTTGGGATGAAAACCTGTCTTACATTGGTAAGACTAAAAGACATTTGGAAAAGGGGATTAGGGAGCCCTTATCCGGTAAATCTGCTGTTTATGACCATATTAGTACTTGTGTACATTGTAAAGACTGTAATGAAAACAACGCCAGCACTGATTCTGAGATTAGGGTAAAAAAGCACTAGATATCAACAGAAGAATGCACCAAGCCTGAACAGTCAACTATTCCAGCATTGATCTGCCTACACTCTCACTGTATTCTAATTTGTCTATTCACTATTTGCTAGACTTGCTACTGTGTTATTAAACTGTATTTTTTGTAACCTCATGAGGTACTTAGGTGAGATATCTTCGAAAAAATTCTTTTCAACATGTCTTAAAGAACATCTTTTGTTGTACTGTGCTTTTTCATCTTGTTTTATAACTGCAAAACTCATGTTTTGTGAGTACTATGGTTATTCTAGGACATATGGGAGCTATGATTGCCTTTTTTTCAGTGCCTTAAAAATTTTGTGAAGCAAAAGGCCCTTTGGGCTGATTTTTGACAAATTTTCAACTCAAATTAAAAAAAAAAATGCGGAGACACCCCTCGTTAAAAAAAGTATAATATGACAGATCTTTTCACAAGCTTTCTTTTGACACTAAAACAAAGTCTCTAGGATGCATGGTTGTGGAGTTTGTTTTTTGAACCATGTAACTAATTTAGGGTGACGAGTCACCCCATATCATTTAAAAAATTATATAAAGAACCTAGCCTAATCTCATCTTTTTCGGTAAACAGAAGGACCGTTTAGAAAATTGTGGTTCTGAGAGTCGTCTCAACGTCATATTTTCACCCTGGATACTTATAAAAGGTTTCAGGAAGACAATTTAATGTTACCTTTTGACCATTGCATTTTGCCTTTCCTGACAAAGTTTCACTGACCTGTGATTCGTATTATGCAAGTTGCTATCAACTGTGATGCAAAACTTACTGGCTGCAATTCTGCAGAGTTCTGAGAGCTGGCTATTCCGCCTCTTGAAATCACCGAAGTTAAGCTTACACGTGACCTCATGATAAGCCTCCACATTAGATTACAACTTTTTTGCCAAACCTATTACCAAAGTTACCCTAAGCAACACAGCTTAACTCAAACGCTTTAGCCTTAGGCCCGATGTAGTAAAACGCCTGTGATGATGCCTGTGTTTATAAAGTTTCTGCCTAACGCTCTGAGCTGCCAAGGAGTTAGCTGACACAACGTTAGGACCAATAGCTGACAGATGTCTAACTAAGCGCAAATCTTTAAACACTTAACGCACCTAATGTCCATTTTATTCTAACCTGTGCTCTACTTTCCCAACAGTGGAGTTGTTTTAAAAGAATGCATTACAATGATTACTGTAAGATTGACAGCAAAATTGAATAAAAATTTATGTTAAACAGTTATGGAAGTTTTAAGTACAATACATGCTCCTGAAGAATACTACGTCTTTCTTTTAACCTGGAGAAAAATAATGTTTCTGATAAAAGAAATAAGTGCACTGCAATTCACTTTGTAATAGCAATACATACTTCTTTTCAACAATTATGAATTAACTTTAATGATGAAGGTAGCACGGCCAAAACCCTTCCCATCTAACACGTCGGACTAAACCAAAGATAAAACAAGAGAATATTAAGAGTAAGGCATTTTACATAATGTGTGCAATGAAGGGTTGCTTAGTAGTACTTCAGGGCTGTAACATCCGAGTTTGGACTCAGACTAATTTCCAAACCCCAGTCCATTTTTCAATTGACTCTGATTTGACCTAGAACTGGATGTTCTGGAATCAGAATTTGGCCCAGAATAGCTGAGGATGAAGCTGGATTTGGACAATTCAACAAACTAGGTTTCAAAATGTCCAGATGAATCCAAAAATTAAATGAAATATCATCTTCAGTTTCTCTCTAAAGTGAGAAGAGGGGTTGATTGCCAATAACTAGTCATAGTTAAGATGAATGTAGCGCATATATGCATGGAATGACTCAGCTGGACAACTTAGGATTGGGTTTCTGGGACTTATGCAGGTAAGCCAGACTCAGAATAGGCCCGTAATTGGGGTTACTAGAATTCGGAATTGGCTCTGACTTGGGGGCCACTGGACTAGGGATTGGCCGGAAATCAGGGTCAGTGGAATCACAACTGGCTTGTAGACTTGGATAAGGTGGACTTGGTTATATTGTTTACACATAAAATACTGGTGACTTTACTTACTTGGAACAGTGTGGCTTATTTCATCACTCATTTCACTCTCACCGCCTGATGTACTCAATGTCACATACAGTTTGTAAGACACTCCAGGAGTGAGGTCATACAGGATGACAGAGGTATCGGAAGGGTCACTTACGTCTACTGTATTTAAATTTGCTTCCCATGAGTAGTAAACGGTGAACCTGATGATACCAGAACTGCAGCTAATTCCTTCTGACGGAAGCTTTTATGAAACAAAAGAATTGAAAAAGGTGTTTGTTGCATAATTAGAAATACTGATAAGATAAGAGGAAACAGTCAATAAGAATTGTTTGAGGATCACTCACAAAAATTATATACTGTAAAAGAAGTCAATCTCAGCTAGTCACTGGCTGGATAAACCTGAAGTTGCTTTAGTTGGGACACAACTTTCTATAGCTGGGCAGACAATTTGACAAGAACACTAAGCCACTGTGGCTAAAATTCATGTAATGCAACCATGACTCTAGCCTGTGGAAGACACGCTAATGTATGCCATGTAGTCTGCAAATTTGTGCAAACTAATCAAAGATCTTAGTTTACGATAATCACAACAACACATAATAATATGTTAAGCAACTTAAGAAGAAGGTATCATGCATGTCTGGCACTATAAAAGACAGTTCATGAAATTTGTTATTCAGCACAAACCTTCATAATACTGGTGACAGGAAATGATGATAGCATGTAATTAGTATTATATATATACATAAAAGGTTGTTAACTTTGATAATTATGAATTATAGGTCTATAGTTCCTTGAATCACATTATCGTTGCTCACAAGGTTTACTAGCCACTTGCCATTTTAGGTTGAGTCTGTCTGTTTGAGCGGTTTAGTTACCCAAACCCTCAGACTCAAAGCAAGTGTAGGATGCAATTAAAGAACCAGCAAATTCATGTGTTTTTATTCAGGCTGATGACCTATACACAATTGTAGGGTTTCTTTTTCAAACAGCTTTCTTAGTTCTGTACATCAGTACTAGCTGAGTGACTTTTTCTACGGCGATGTTAACGGGAGAACAGAAGGCACACTAGTGTTGAAAAGGTTATCGTATTCAATTTCAGTATTTGCTGATATTCTCAATTTTGGTCCTGCACTGGTATCTGTGAAAGTAACCTCAACTGCACATACTATAAAACAGATAGTACCAAATGTATGATTCGCGTCCTGCATATCATAACATTTTTGTTGTTTTAATATATTTGATTACAAGACCAATCACTTCATGAATGTGAACCAGCACTTAGCAGGAGTACATTTATGTTTTAGTGTACAATTATATTGAAGAATAGTTTTTGAGATAAGGAGCTAGTTTTGAACATTTATCAAGTACCCCAAAGACTTCAGTATTGATGTTATTACAGCTATTCTTGACAACTGAAATATGTATATTAGTAATACATGTGATTTCCTTGTTTGAAGATTTATTAAAGGTCATCTATTTATCGGTCTGTCTGTCTGTCTGTCTGTCTGTCTGTCTGTCTGTCTTTCTGCGATATGTCCATAAAGTAAATATACACATATCTCATTTTGCTACAGACTCCACTGAAACAGCTGCAGAACTGAAAATATATTAAAGTAGGAGCTTTTTGTTTGTGTAGCTGTATAGGCACCTAATGTTTTACACTTTATAATGGTGCACAAAATCTTGAAACATATACACCTATTTTTCAACCCTTAAATTCTCCTTGGAAAGAAGGATTTAATTTCATGTCTTCATAGTCCTACCTGCCATGACACTTCAATATTTTCTTGATTTTCTCCACTTATTTCAGCGGTCACATCTTCAGGACTTAACGGAACTATTAGGATAAATTTAACATAAACAATGTTGAAAATGACGGAAGTGGTAGCATTAAATCGATTTTTTATACTTCATTTCATTTGCAAGATAATTACATGGTTGAATGAAACTAGTCTACTTTTTCCCATTTAAAGCTTAGCCTGCAGCGTTTGACCATGGCTGATGAATACACTGCAGTATGTGAAACTGAACACATTATCTGGTTGTAAACAAAAGGAAAATTCAAACTTCTGTTGCATCTATTGGTGTTGGAGAGAGTCAGAGTCTGCTGGCACTTATAAAATTTGCATTCAATTGATTTTAACTGTATGGCGTAACTTTGACATTCAGGCAATAGATCAGTGGATCTGATTTAATTTTAATTAAACAAGGAGTGTAAATTTAATGTTGGAAACAACTGACTTAAAATAGACTTCCTATGCATTTTTAATTTGCCTTTATAGAAAAGGCTCTTTTAAAATTATTTCTGTTGATGGACCACATTTTCATCAGGAAGACTTTGCAGGACACTTAAGTGACCAGAAGCTAGGATTTTTTGCCAACAACTTCATATTGAAATGACTTAAGCCATGCCATAGGTGTGCTGTGCACTCTGTCTGAGGTAATTATGTTGGGTTCAGAGACATCTTGGTGAAAGGGGGTAAATTCTGGAAAATATAGTATGCATGTTCAAATTCATGGACATTAAAATGCATGTTACTAATTTAATATCAAAATAAATTTGCAGTAAACAGGCTACAAAAAAAAAACAAATATTGCAATTTCAGCTTAGAAATGGTTTCATGTTACAAATTACACAATGACTTACATTGTCCGAAATGTTTGTCATTGGTATGTGGAAGGTTTAGAATTCTTGTTAGGGTGATGGTAATGTTCTCATTGAATAAGACAAGTTCACGAAACAGTTAACATCTAAATGCAGCGCGGGCTGGATGTAGGTTTGGGACATGTTTACATGAAACATGAGCAGAGTAGCATCCTAAATTAACCTGTAGCATACAAAAACATTTTCTGTCTCCCTTGGTACTGGAAATATCACTTCCCATTCCACAAGTGGCATTTAAATATTCTTTGAGATTTCACCCCTGCCCCCTCGTAATTTTGCTAGGACTACCAGGCAGTTGACATGATGATCAATGGGATAAGCCAATGGGCGGAAGAATGTACCACACTAGGGGTTGCATTGGGCTTTGGAATAAGCAATTGCACTAGAGTTTTCTACAAAAAAAGATATAAGTAGCCAAGTAACTGCAATGGGTGCGGGCTAAGGGTATGTAAAGTAATAAAAAAAAACTACAGTTAGACACTATCTTGAACACTCTGCTGTACAATTGCACAACTTATCCAATAGAGTGACCAGTCTCTTTGGAAATGTCTCAGATAAAGTTTATGATGACTGCTGGCATATTTGTTTGGCACTTGTTTTGAGTTTATCACAACCTCAAGAGGGAAAAGTTTTGTCAAGTATCAAAACCCAATTTCAAGTCTTAGATGAGGTGCTGTAGAGAGGAGATATATTAAAAGGTTTTGCATAACGACCTGAAAAAACTCCTATATTCCTTTATCACCTTTGACCCTAAGATCCAAATTGTCATAGCCTAAGTTGGCCCCACATCCATTGTCAGATGGTCAGATGGGAGGGAGAGAGGATGTAGGGGAAAACAGAGAGGCTGTAGAAGATCACAACATGATCTCCAACTACTCTTACCAACAAGTAGTTGATATGTCTTAACTTTCCCAAGAAAATGTTTTTCAATTAATTCTCTATGACTATATTTAAATTTGCTTAAAGTAGTTGTAAAACTTATCTTCAAACTTACCATCACAAATTGTTCTCACAGAAAGTTCAGGACTTCTTGGTCCTTCTCCTCCCTCTCCAACTCTTACAGCTGACACACTGAATGAGTAAATAGTATCTGGTTTCAAGCTAGTAAATGCATACGTTAGGGTTTCGTGTGAGACCATTTTACTTGGTATCCAGTCATTATTTTCTGTGACTTTATAGGATGGGATGTACCCAACCAAAGGAGGATCACCATCGTCTCTCGTCTCATCCCAGGCTGTCCAGCTGATGGTTACTGATGAAACACCAACAGAATCATCTACAGGAGCAGATGTTAGCACTGGCAGGTCTGCAAAGTAAATTTTACATTCAAGTGTTATTTTCTCTTAAACAATTCTAATGTTTCTACACAGAATGAAATGTGTAGAAAGCATTTCAAAATGTTACTCAATGCCAATAACATTTTGCATAACTTCTGTCATGAAACAACAGTCTTCCACACATGTAACCATGCCCTAACCTACTTTCCATGTATCTTACCCTTTTTCCTATCCTGTAAAGTAAGTTTAGGGCTCAAGGATCCCAATGCATTTTACAGGCAGTAACAGAGCCTTTACTTACCTTACTGTCAGCTACTTTTTTGTACCACACTTTTTGTCTAGGTGAAAGCTAAAAAGACCAGAAAGAAGGATAAAAGCA
Source organism: Holothuria glaberrima (assembly GCA_009936505.3). Classification (NCBI taxonomy): domain Eukaryota; kingdom Metazoa; phylum Echinodermata; class Holothuroidea; order Aspidochirotida; family Holothuriidae; genus Holothuria; species Holothuria glaberrima. Next base: position 8,845 of record WURT03482054.1, on the reverse strand, counting down.
TCCTTAACTGCTTGGAGTATCAATTTTATCCTCAGTATTTTAGAACTCACCAAAAACCTCAACACTGACGCTTAGAACTGCCAGTTTACCACTGCCATCGCGTAGCTGACAGTGTAACATATCCCCTTGCTGAACATTGGTAACTAGAAAGGTTCCAGTAGTACCATCTTGTGATATCTCTCCTGCAGTGATGTCATCATCCTCCAAACTTTCTGAATCTTTTGACAGAACCAGCTGTAGACTGCGTAGATCCCCTCCTTGGCCTTCTACTGCTTGGCAGATGACTGAAACTGCTACCTCAGGATTCATCTTTGTATATGTTACGTTTTCTAATCCTGTAAATATATCATACAGTACCTACAGCTAAATGTTTATGTAAGATACTTGAATGAGACCAGTAATTGTTTTCTTAATTTTGTGCCAGGTTTATAGTTTCTACAATACAGAGCCTAGAAGTATGGAATCACAGAATTCTTGATTTTTGCAACACCTCTGCATAATAACAACACACCAGGAATGTGCTGGAACTATGGCACAAAGTGCTCTTCTTAATTTCATCCAGAGATTGAGGAAAAGACATTTATTAAACTCTCTTCTCAAAGAGCTTTTATAACATTATAAAACAGATTAGGTTAATGAAGTTTAGTTAAAAGTAATGATCTCTAAACAAAAATTTCGAAACTTGCAAATTAATTTTCTCGTTATCTTCTATTGCATTTATATATCGTACACTGTCAGTCTTGCTAGAATCTCGAGTTTCTGTAACCATGTATGATCTATTGCAGTTAGGTTACAACACACATGATTGAATGTTAGCTAAGTTCTGTTTGTATTGCATGGCAAAATTTAGCGGAATGTCTAATGGATAGGATGTATTTGAAGGTGCATCCTAGCACACAGTTTGCACCATTAATAACTGTATTGTCCATATAAGGTATGTAAAGAAGTGTAATCCACGCCAAAAATGTTTCAGGTGATGTCCATATTACACTCTCATTTGTGCATCTGTCTAATAGAAGAGGGTACTCGCCGCTAATCTCCATTCAGCCACAGGGTGATATCAATGTACAACTCCCCTCTCTTTTGTTCCAAGTGGCTTATTTCAAAGGGTAACCTGTGTTTTCCCCTGACTTTTAGATGAAACCAAAGTGGTCAACTATATATATATATATATAAATTCAATTTTACAGAGGCAAACATCTTGGACCCTTATTAATACATTAATGACCGACAAACTCACATATCACTTGCAGCCCCCAAAGCTTCCTTCCTTTAAACTATTTTCAAATGTTCAATGAAGATCAGTTACTGCCATTGGCCTCAGCTGTATGTGGATGTAGTCTTAGTTCATGCTTATGCCTAATTTTCACAAACAATAACATGTGCTTCAATGAATTTGTAATCCTCAAAACCCAAACATGACTAAAAGTAGTTTTCAGTGCTAAAATGTAAAGCTGACATTGAGGTGATTCGGGCCCGACATTGAGACCGACACTGATTTTCGGCCTTGACATTTGAAATCGTGGGGCTAACTTTTCCAGTGTATGGGCCAAAAAAAAAAGATAAGCTCACAGCATTTGTTTTGTGGGCACAACACCAAAGACAACACTGGACATGACAACAATGTCAGGCCTAACAAGACACAATTTTGCGACTTTAATTTTTTCTGAAGGCTGACATAGGCACAACATTTCAACTTGAACTTTTAACTACCCTGACAAAGGCACAACATTCAGACCTCAATTTTTTCATTCCCTGACACGGGCACAACATTCAGACTTAAAGTGTTTCAAACCCTGACATGGGCACAACATTCATACTTTAGCTTTTCCATAACCTTATGTGTGCATAACATTTCAACTTAAAATGTTTTTAATAATTCTATGCTCTAACATGGTCACAATACTTTAAGGCAAACCCTTTTATATGCTGACATTGACACAACATTTAAACTTTAAAGGGGAAACGCAGTCACTATCAACTATATTAGTACACCCGAGTATCCTTATTCATGTAAACGTCATTAAAACCACACAACAAGAATTTTGTAACTGAATATTTTAGTTTATGCAAATCAACTCCTTTCTCACTGTGAGAATGCCAAGTTTTTGCTTTGAAAAATTTCGAAACATGTTTCACAATAGAGATCAGATTAGATCTGTCAAATTTAATTCCACTGTCAAAGTATTCGTTTGGGGCTATTGCTTATTTGCTTAAACTCTACCTGGTCCAGGTATAGACATGGTATTTTCTAATCCAAGTTTATCATGTGTCAACTATGACATAAGCTGACATTATGTTCAAGCACCAGTTAACACTGCCAATTATACAGTATTGTGAGCTTACACTATTTTCAGGAAACCTACAGTATTTCAGCCGTCAAAAGGGGTAAAGTGCACGGTGGGCTTCTTTCAGCTTGAACTACCGTCTCTTTGCTCATAACCATATAAACAAAGGTAAACTGTACTGACCTTTCACCCCTTCACTGGCCGTTGTACATTACGTGATGATAAAGTTAAACTTTGATTGGCTCTTGAGCCTGATCTTTGCAAGAAAAAAGCAAAAGCAGCCAATTTCGAACTGAAACTGCATAGACAACAACAAACAGGCTGTGGGACTACTGCAACTTGGAACTTATGTGGTGAGTAATTTGGTCATTTGTCTACTATATTTGTACTGTGGTTAAAATTCATTTTGGAAATCTTCCTAAACAAATATCAGTAAAGATCTACCAATTCTTTAACTTTCATTTCTTGATGAAAGAAAGTTACAAGGACTGTTAGAATAAGGTCTAACTGAAGTAGGCCACTGTAGCCTATTATAATATACTGCAAAGTACTGCACAAAGCATTAATTGCACCACAGTAGCTGACCTTATAATTTCAAGTGGTACTGCAATAGCCCATGTATGACTGGCTACAATCCTCGACGAAACAAATGAAACGAAATCGCTGAAATAGTGACAATTTGCACTCACAATCTCTCAAAAGCAACTTGGAGCCCCTTGCCCCCTTTTAATGTTGTGCCCTATCTGATCGTCACAAATTCGTAGCCAACATTGAAAGTGGGAGCGGGGAGGATGACTTGTTTCATTTACTTTTGTCGGGGAGTGTCTGAACGCCTGTACAAGTATCGGGCAAGGTATACGCATAACGAAATGTAGGCTTGTGGACATATATAACATAAAGCGTGCAAGTGGAAACTTCGTTAGGAGAAGTGTGTGTGTGGGGTGGGGGTAGGTGTTACGGAATGGGCCCTTTTTAACGGGGAGGGCAATAGCAGGGAATGTCATAAGGACTAAAAAGTCTATATCTTTTCTCATTCCAACATTAGAGGGCATTCTGTACACGCAGCTAAACGACAAAATTCAGCTTCTGGAGGAGATGGCGCAAAAAGATTGCGCAGAGGGGTGCAGGGGCGCTGGAAAGTATTGGTTAAAGACATCCTATGTCGGAATAATATTGAAAAGGGGGTCAGGCAGTGTTTTAAATGCTAGATAAGGGGGTGAGGAAAAAACCGAAATGTTTGTGCTTTTGCCCGTTATCTACGAGGTGTTTTGTAACTCGGCGACAAACACGTTTGCGTGAGTAGGGGTCGAAAAGGTAGAAGTAATATTTTGGAATGACTTTCGTTGGAGTCGGTAGCTCATTCCATGGTATGATCTCTTGTTGCAATTGGAAGGGGTGTAGTTAATTTCCCCGCCCCAAAACTCACTTTGCCAGGGATTTAATATTGACTGGGGACACACTAGTCTTCGCCACAAGTAAACATGGTTTGATCTATATCAGGCTGGTGCCACGGATGACGTCGCAACGGAAATGATGTCAATAAGATGGGGGCAGTTTATTTTGCAGAGTCAAATTCCTCTAATCGAACAACAAGTCATTCCCCCCTGTGGTCATTGTTTTGCGAATTTCATTTTACTAAACATGAAGACATAAGAAGCAAGATACAAAAGTATTTAAATACGAAGTCAGTGCCTATTTTTACTTTCTTTAGTCTAAGAGACAACTGCGTATTTATGAAACATTGTTGAGCAATTGTTTGCATGCATTTTTGTACCTTTACCTTTTTGTTTACCGTGCAAACAGCACTGTGTTTCAATAAAGGGTTTTACTTTACCGTCAGGTACAGAAAATAGTTCAGATGACGTCAAATCTTTTCCGAACTTTATAAGTTTACCTTTACACACTACCCTAATGGAATTATTCCTTTCATATTTCATCAAATGCCCAAGCAAGAATATTGTTGTTTTAAAGAAGAGTAGTCGTGGAAATTTATTAGTACTACTTATGTAAGATTTTTCAGAACAAACCAATTAAAAATGGTAAACATAAAAGTCGAGTTACCTGCTACTCGCACATAGAGCTGCCAATCTGTGTGAACCAAATTCCGTCTTTTCGAAAGTATATGGGATACAATTACTGACTTTCCTTTGAACGTGTAAAACCAATCCCAAAAAGTATGACGTACATCAGAGTTCGACAAAAAATCTCCTAGACAGAAAAGAATTAGAACACCCTCTACCACCCAACATATCACGCACTTTTCTAAAGGATCCTGAGCAATATGTTTACGTTTGGAGTGTAAGTTTTGTCTACACGGATTTCGCTTTCACATCTGCCGCCCTTATTTTGAAACTAGTCATTCATATGAAATGAACAGCCGCTGCCACTTACTGCAGCCCATATCTACCCATCCCCTGTAGTAGCTCGAGATCGATTACAATGAAACTTAATATTTCAAACGTATACCTCCAAGTTGAATAACTTTATTTATTCTCCTTGTCATAGGGCCAATGATTTTATCGATGATCTTTGTAGGTATCGCCTTTAATGTTCGACTCACACTTTTCCGAAAGTGCTGAAAACTCTCCGTAGATATTTGTCGCTTTAAGTCATTCTTCCGAAGATTATCATTATCCAAGACACACCGCAATTATTAATCGTTCTGTTTTCTTATTGCTGAACTTTGCTGCCAGTGCAAAATTTCCAATTTCCCTTCCTCTCATATACTTCCTGTGATAGCTGTATGCACCACAGACAAACCCCCAAAAAACAAATAAAACAAAATCGCTGAAATAGTGACAATTTGCACTCACAATCTCTCAAAATCTATTTGGAGCCCCTTGCCCCCCGGGGGAGCGGGGAGGATGACATGTTTCATTTACTTTTGGCTGGGAGGGTAGATGTACTTTACTTAACTGATTTTCTAGGTACATGATGTTATGTCAAGTAATATCTTCATGTAGTAAATACTGAAGTAGTTGTGGGATTCTGTTTTAATTTTTGTTGATTCAAGAGTATTTTGTGCAACAGGCTGTTTGACATTATATACAAGAATCATTAAACCCAAATCAAATTAGTGGCTGGCAAACACCTTGTTCCAAACATGGACTTATGTAAAAGGAGGTGGTCGGAATGAGCAACACGAGCAGCTGCCCCCAAAATTTTCCAAGCTATAATTTTTGATCACATTGATGTGTGTAAATTCTGAAGATCTTAACAAGGCACAGAAAGTGCCTTTTCCTGCAGTATGCATAGGACAGGGGAATAGAAAAGAAAGGGGGTAGTAGACAAAGGGGAACTCCCGCCTTCAAGATATTTTTCTTATGTGCTGTATATAGCTATGAATGTCTAAAATAAGAAATCTTTTCTATGTGCTTATTCATGAGCATATATTCTAAGCTAAGTCTGGCTCCTAGTTTTAAGTTTTCCCACCATTCTTACTTCCTGTAATGTAATTTGGGTACAATCATTGTTGTTCTAAGCCCTGGGAGCCTCCGGACCTCACACGTCCGAATGGTGTCTTTGCATGGACATCCATTTCTCTATCTCAACCTGAATTAGCCTGATTTTGTCCATAGCTTCCACTAACAATTCCTGTGTATGGCCATGGTACTAACTGGAGTAAATTAAGGACATGCAGTGAGTTAATACTATACCCTAAATTTGGTTCTAACCATTGGGTAAGCATCTACCATGTTTTTAATATATATTTTGAATTTCAAAGCTGTTAAAAAGCAGTTTCTCATTTGAAACCGCCTGCTGAACATGTTAAGATTCATTATACCAGTTGATGGGTGCTATATACAATTTTTTTCTCACAGTTTGCCTCCTAAGTTTGCCTCCTAAGCTTGCCTCAACTTCAAGATTGGTCACAATGTCATCTCCATAGTCTGACTCTGATCACCATCAGTCTTTGTCAGTCATGTCAGAATCAGCCTCATTGTCAGCTCCTTGTTCTCCCTCACTGTTTAGGAGCTGACCCAGCCTCAGCTTTAGAATCAGCCTCACTGTTAGTTCCACAATCTTCCTTCAATGTTTATGACCTGAGTCGGCCTCAACTCAGAATCAGTCTTCTTGTTGGCTCCATAATTCCCTTAAATGTTTATGACCTGAATTGGCCTCAACTTCAGTATCAGCCTCCTTGTTCATTCTGTACAATCTCCTTCACTTTTTATGACCTGAGACGGCCACAACTTCAGAATCAGCCTCATTGCCAGCTCCACAACCTCCCTTATGATAATAGGCCCTTAGTGGATGGATTTGTCAGAATCAGCATCATCATAGCAGGGCAGAGTTGTACTAACCTAAATATTTAGCTTCTAGATTTAGCCTTGACATTATGTTGTGCCCAAGTCTTGCTATGATGTTGCCCTCTTGTCGTGCTCAAAATGTTTTGCCAAAAATTGTCGTCCCCTAATATTGGCTCCAATGTCAGGCCCAGTCATGGCCGAATGTCTTGCCAAATGTTGTGCTCATTTAAATATTTAGCCTCTAGACTAAGTCCTGACATTGCTCAAGTCATGCTCTGGTGTTGTGCTCTTGTCGGGTCCAAAATATCATACCCTTATGTCGTGCCCCAATGTCGGGCTTCAATGTTGGGCTCATAAGTTGGGCTTTGTTTTGGCTGAACGTCTTGCCGAAATGTGTGCATTTAAATATTTGGCCTCTGAATTAAGCCCCAACACTGAGCACGACATTAGGCAAAATTAAGCCTTGAATAAGGCCCTAGATGTCGGGGCCGAATTGGGCCATACAATTTCGTGAAGGTTGTAACAAACTTTAACTAGTGAGGTATGTTAATAGTGCAAATCAGAAAATATGCCATACAACCCGTGGATACTTTCCAGATAAAGCAGTAGATGATGTATGGGCATGTGAAGGAAAAAGAGACAAGGTGTCCAATGAAGCTGTTGCTAGAAATGTTTTCTCAGAAAGAAAATGGAAGGACAGCTACAACCATTCTGGTTTTGGGGACATTTAGCAATGAAATGGAAACGTTTTACATACTGGTACCAGAAAATGAGAAAATCACTTTCTTGTTTTGTACATGATATATGTAATGTTTGTATTTTTTTACATCATTTTTTTTAAATTGCTTTTACTTTTTTTGTTTTTTACATTTTATTTCATTCATTTAATCAGTCTGAAAAGAATATGTAGAGGACAGATATCCACCAACTGTGCAAGACATTCACCAGGCTTAATCACACAATACTAATCTTCATGGTACCATATGTCTTCAGAACATGTGATACTACCATAGCTGAAAAAGATATTCAAAAGGACTGTCCTTGCATTTTCATTGTGGAAATAATTTCAAAACATTTTGTATTTGTAACTAGCTAGTTTACTTACCAGTCTGGCAGGAAAATGGCGGATATAGATCCACCCATCGTGGTAGACATGCCCCAGGCTGGCATAGTCCTGACTCTCTGTTACAGTTTCCTTTAGTGCAATGACACTCGTGGCTGCAGTCTGTTCCAAAGTAGTTGCCATCACATTCTAAACATTACAAGAATATCACTGTAACAATAAGTGTGCAGATAATTTATACTTCCATGATTGGAAGTTGCAGCTATACTTACAGATAATAGGCTAAAACATATAAACTGAAACACCTTAGCATATACTTCCTTTTGTATAGTCAATGTTTTCACTGGCTGGTATTCTGGCAATATTGTGCTTTTGATATTCTGGCAACACTGTATTTTTGGTAATTTTAGTAGTAATTTTAGTAGTTTGACAATGAATATAAAGTTCTACCGGGTCTAAGATGGTAGCACACATCATGCAACTTTGAACATATTTGTACTAGTAGGGTATTATACTATTTGTATAACTCACTTAAACACTCATTTATTTATGACTTGTGGGAAGTGGTATAAAGTTGGAGTTGGCTCAGAGCCTTGGGGTAGACGAGCTAGGTACCAATATCGAAGTATATGAGCTTGTAAGGGAGTCACCTTGAATGTTCCAAAACGATAGTCTGCCATAGACAATTTTGAAAACAGGTACCATATCTTAGTAATCATAATGAGTTTTGAAGATAAAAGTTGAAAAAACCTGTCAACGCCTGTAAGGTGTCATATGAAAGAGAATATAAGTTTTTACCAAAATGACACCACAAATAAAGGGGCTAAGTGGTGAATTCAATTATATTGTGTGTGTCAAATAAGTGACTTTTACCATTTTTCTCCAAAGTTACATTTTCCCTATATTTGTAAAAACCTTCTCAGTGATCAGTTAAACTTTCCAGAAAACTATCCATGTGTATGGGTAATACTGTATGAGATCAACAAGTTAAGGGAGCCTAGCCAATTCTGTCTGAAGGTTACTGTCAGATGAAAGTGCTTAACATTGTTCACCTTGTGCACACTTTGGTGAAGCTAGCTTAGTCCACACACAATTTAATAAAAGGATTTAATAAAGTCTATCTATCTATCTATCTATCTAACTATCGATCGATCGATCGATCGATCGATCCATCCATCCATCCATCCATCCATCCATCCATCCATCCATCCATCCATCCATCCATCCATCCATCCATCCATCCA
>WURT03481943.1:5738-21998 GCA_009936505.3 Holothuria glaberrima | reverse complement strand
GCAAAAATTTGGGGATGAAAATAGTGTTTTCTGAAGTCCTAAAAAATCAGAATTTTTGACGGGTGTTCAAAAAAATCCGATTTCCGACTAAATGCGGAAAAGTGGCATCTCTGAAAGAAGGTTACCCTGAGGGGAAACTTCTTATTTTATGACCCTGCCAGAAACCAAACCCCAAAGTCTCATTACTTAGATTGCCAGTCTTTCTTCAATCAGCCATACCATCTTAGCAGTTCCACCCCTCAAAACTTGGCATCACCACGGTTCACTTTGACTCTTTTCAATTATTTTTGGGGAGAATCCTCCTCCAGGATAAAGGGGTATTACTTGGGTGAAAATGGGTTATTTTGATTATTTTGATGATTACTTTTATAGGAAGGGAGGAGCTACTTCCATAACATTCTGAATTTTTTCACTTTCCTCAATAAATTTTATGAAGAAAGTTTGGCTACTGCAAGGGTGAATAATTCATTTTGGATGCCGGGCACAACCTCCCCCCCCCCAAAGCAACAATGACATGACTCACCTGGCAGGGGTTCCATACGGCTAGTTGGTATGTCTATGGCCAATGGACCAGAATCTAATCCATTCTGTAACATCATCTGAAGATTACGGTCTTTGCTTGCATCCGACGTGCTGTACGACTTCGAGTGTGTCTCATGGTTGGAAACAGTCTTGTAGTTTGTTCCATCCAACAATGGAACAGACTTCTCTACCTGGTGGGATGTGGTAGTCTCCTCAAATGTGATGGTGAAGGGATCCGGACCATTGGTGCTACTACCAGGGAAGGTTACCATCTGGGTACTAACTGATGTAACAGGAGTTACAGCACCATGGTTCCTGTGGGAACGAGCTTCAGAGTGCAGGGAGCGTTCATCATAGGCATCAGCAGTACCAATGGCATCAGCTGCTGATCTGTTACCATCACCAGCAACATGGACATTGGTGGTATGGTATGTGATGTTCTGACCATGGCCCTCAGCAGATCCTGCATGATCTGAGGGATAGATAGTCATGCATACATGCAGATGTCATGCCATGAATCATGCAACATATACATGCAAAACTACACTAACACCTACCACCTACAAACACATATACTTGTGGATAACTCAAATATTAAACACAAAATGTTTAAAACATCGAAAAAGCTTAGTAAATATGACATTTTATTATTGTAAACATAACATGAGTTGATATCTCAATTGGACATAGTCCAAATTTTCTTTTGGATTAAGTCAAAGATCCCATGAATTTAACTTTCTTTCCCTAGGATGGAATTTTATCAAATCTGGTTTTGTCCAAAGTATAAAGTATATGACTATATCCTTACGTTCTCTTATGAATCCACGATCACCTAGCACGTAGCCCTCAGACTTCCTGATCAGTGGTTCTAGGAAAAATGAATTATTTCTACTTGAAAAACTCAGCATGCAAACCAAAAACGCGAAGAAAAGAAAAAAAATAGAAATTTTGCTAGTACTAGGGGAACATAAAATAACTGATTTGAAAAATTAACAATGGAACAAAAGGAATCTTCAGATGTGTATGAAAAACTTTAAAAAAAATCACATCCTCATTGACTGTTTGGAAGCAAACAGGAAGCTTTAAAACACAATTGTGGTTGGTATGAGTCAAGTTAAAGAGGTTGGGTTGTGAAGCGATGCAACAAAAGACAAATGACATTCTATGATCAATATACTTTGATGATGAAATGTGAGCAAAGAGCAAAATTACGATTATTGATGAGTGGATACTCTGCCTCTTTTTTTTTATTTGAAAGTTTTTGCCTTTTGTATTTTTGAAGAGCCACTTTGATTACCTACAGAACAAGTTGAGCCTTTGACTAACATTCCTCGAGAAAGGGAATACACACCACAGGTAGACATTAAATAGTCAGGCTCTGTACCAAAGGGTTAGCTGTCAGTAGTACAGAAGATATTAAAGATCACTAAAGTGATCAAAGTTTTTAACAAGATCTAAAAGTAGTGTTTCTAAATGAAAGAAACCAACTAAATTTTTTGGTCTATAACACAACATGATTTATTATAGCTTTAACTTTTACTACTACCAAAAAATGAATACAAAGCAGAATGCAGAGAGAGAGAAAAGAAATATTTTCTCAATGGACATCTACTGCATTACGTCACTGCATCTTAGCATTATTTCTGCTATCTGCTACTGTTTGTATTACTAACTCTACTGATCTACTCTACAGCAGTTAATTGCTCCCACACTCTATTGCAAAATCTATTTTTCATGGTAATAACAGAGAAGGTGGGGGGGGGGGGAGTGGAACCTACAAAGGGGCAAAGATGCCCATGATTGGATCAAAACAGTCTTAGCTCCAACAAGGAGGAAGAGGCCAAGTGAAAAATTCCAAACATTGCAAAAGCCTTAAAACTGTAGAAAATTACACTCTGCCACACAAATGGATTTAATTCATCCTTTGGTGAGATAAAAAGAAAGCAATTTTTGTCAAGATACATACTGACTAGTGTATAGCAGCTACAAAAATTGACATACACTCAAAGTAAAGAGCTTTTTCACAAATATAATTCTACCTTTCTCAAGAACCTGTATGTTGCACAAAAATGGGGTACCCACTCTTAGTTCACCTGGAAGGTTGCCCCTCCTAGCCTCCCCCTTAAATTTGCCAGTGTCAACATCCAGTGAATACAGGGACTGTGGAGCTAATTTTGAAGGGAGGGGGTTAATTATAGATAAGAAATAAAAGTCCTAATTCCCGGTTAAAGACCGCCCAAAATGCCCACGACATAAAGTGTATGGGCTGAAGTCCCGTAGCCCCCCTCTCCACTGTCCGTCCCTGTAATATAAACTACAGTTGTTAACCTTGACTATACTTATTCTTCATATATCCTGGATTACAGTCCTAACTATGCACGTCTTTGTTACTGGCCCTGTTACTATTTTAGGTTATTTAAGGAAAGCACCACAAAGTGGCCAGCAAGTTCAAAATACAATACACGGACCACAATTGTGCTATAATAAGTGCCTTGCATAAAATATGGAATATTTCTTTTTAGTATGAAGTAATGAGTTAACCCAACAATACAAGCCAATTATTGTACAGGTATAGCATTGGCCACTTTATGGTGAATACAATGTTGATTAAGAATGAAAGCAATAGCGTCTACCTCGCCTACGGGATGTAACTTCTGCATAGACGTGGCCAGGAGATTTCGGGGTCCCCTTTTGAATGGAACGATCATAAGAGATAGTAGAACCTGCGAGATGTTAATGGAACAATTACACATTAGTATTTACCAGAGTTGTAACCAAGTAACTCTTTGTGGCAAGTCAAGTCAACTACACTCATATGAGCGACTTGAGTTAAGTCATGACTCGAGCCCCTAGGTTATTTTAATGGGGGAAAATTGGCCAGAATTTTTCATGTCAGGCAATTTTGCAAGTTGTGACTCGAGTCATGACTTGATTACAACTCTGGTATTTACTAGCTAAAAGCCAGCGTGAAATTTTCATTGTTTGCGGAAATTTGCAGAAGTGCGTATGGCAACAGTTAGCACACACATCCATGCACTGAAAAGTAAGATACATGTTTAATAACCTCTCCATGCCCCTCCCACTTCACACTTATTAAGAAATATTTTCCTGTTTTCAAGGAAGCACGGCTTCATATAGTTCCAATCAAGAGAATTTTGGTCCTGTTGTGACAAAGTTGTACCTAGACAGGGCTATACAAACAGCTGTAAGGAAATATATGATAAAATGAGGTGAAGAGTTAAACGAATGTTAACATGCTGTGTATTGGTGGGTGGTGTCTGGTATTAATGTCTGATGGTGGGATAAACTCCAATTTGAAACAAACAAGCAAACTTCACCCACAGGTTGCCAGAGAAGGAAGTTTCTTTTCTTGTCATTATTTTTTGATGACAGTATGAGCGAGCTGATTAACAAATTCCAAGATATGTCCTCCATATAAGCTGTCTACCAGAGGTAGATGGGCAAACAACTGTCAAACAAACTTGTTCACATCACAAAGTTAGAAGACCCCTTGCCCAGAAAAATCCAAGGCCAACTTCTAGGAAGGTTAACACTCTTCACAGAATATCAATTTGCTCCCTCTCTGGCCCCTTCTTCAACCTTCCTTACAGGTGCCACAGTCAAGGATCAGTCAACCTCTCTATATTTCTATTCAGACTACCCAATTAAGAGGGAGGGAATACTATGGAAGCTCTTTGAATATTATACCAATTTTTGTTATGATAAATACCACTTTTGAATCAAATTTCTTCTAAAATATGTCACTACCATCACAGAGCTTCAGTGGGGATTACTATGCATCAGAAAAGGTGCACCAATCATATGCAGACATAGAACAGTCATGCATTCCATTGTGAGGTGTAATGAATAAACATTGAATCTTGAAAGTTCAACCAGGATTCAAATTTTGTTTTTGGTAGCTAGGAAAGGAGGGGGGGGGGTGTTTTCTGTTTTGGAAAACCTCGCACCCTCAAAGTTTGTGATGACTATGTTGGGGTATAAAGTGAGTATTTTGGTTGTTTAAATTGTCAACCATATCAAAGTAAAAGAAGAGCAATTTTAAGAGTATTTGGCTTTTTCTTTTCTGCCCCCTCCTCAATATCTTTATGAAAAAGCTTCCAACTACTGCAAGGGTGCATCTCCTGTTACCCTGTACATTTCAGCACTGGCGGCTAGAAGAAAGCTTTATAGTTGTACCATATTCTGTACATTACTAAGTGCTCCTCCCCCTCAAAAAATTAATAATGTCCCCCTCCTCCCCCCCCAAATAAAAAAGGGAAGCCACCATTGGTTAATGTGATTGTGGAGTGGAGGGGTGATGAAAGGGAGAGGTAGATGGGAACAAAGAGTGGATCTGTTTAAATAAATGAGCAATATTGTAAACTGTGCCTTTGTATTTCAGTTGTGAGTTAAGACAACACTCATAGTATTAAAGTTGTGATGGGGATGAAATGAGCAGGTTGACACTGACTTTCAATTTGTTGCAATGTATTGCAGTGACTGTGCAATCTAAACTTGTTAAATAATTTTTGTAGAAGTTAAATAATCTTGGTTATAGAGATACTACTTGTCATATTCAAATACCTGATGTAAGCAAATAGTTCTGGAGGTGATCACCAACCCAATGCCTAGGCAGATGCTGTTCCAACTCAAAACTACGATCTAGAGGTCAAAGGGCAAATACTAAATGAGCTTTTTGAAATAAAAAAATGTCTGGTTAATAGCACTTTATAAGCCCAGCAAGGCAAAATTATATTTCAAGTTTAGTTGCTTGGATGGTTAGTTGTGCCCAAAAGTTGTTATAATGAAATATATGCTGAAATAAAGCCTCAACAGATTTTTAATGGACAAAGATTAACACACAAAAAGGTATTTGGCAGAGGAGGGTAGCTTACGATATTACCTTCATAAATGAGACAGTGCCTTACAATGTATTATGCCACAATCCTTCATATATAAATTTAGGGTTTTAGTAAATAAAATATTAGAGCTACAATGTGTACAAAACTGCTACAGTACCAACTTCTACAACAGTTGTTTCAAGTGAGTGATGAAGTTAAAAATGCAGAAACATTTGGCAAACACAACCATTTTCAGTATTCAGGTAGTTTTTGAAAAACCTTGTCTGTCAATTTCTTTAAATTTTCCAATCTCCTACAAAGTGATTCATATTCTCTGAAGGTTTGGAGCAATCAGATATTTTAAATTACTTGAACGGGAGTTAGATCTGACAGCGAGAGATAAACATCACAACACCTATGCAGTTTGAGAAAACCAGAGATAAAGGTTAGAGTGCCCCCAGTTCTAAACTACTTGTTCCACATACCATGAACCCGGGATTCTCTGGTGTAGTGGTGTGTATCCGTTATGTCCATGTCTGATCTCAGAAAAAACAGGTTAAATAAGATAAAAGAAAAATACTAATTGGCAACTATTTGTTTTCAAAGTTTTCTAAGTTATGAAAAAAAATGTGATTGCTTGTTGGAACAACACAAATTTTGAGAAATAACACTTTAATGATTCTACATTTCCTACTTCATCAATATGAAATCAATTTTTAAACTTTTTATACCTAAACTAAAATTTCTTCCATTGCTATTTTCAATTCTTGAATGAAGGCACAATAATAAAGGTACTAAACATTCTGATAATTCATCAGCTTCACTTCTAGAGGAAGAAGGGTGAAGAAAAAGGTGAATTTGATTCTCAAAGAGGAAATACTGTCATACCAATTTAAAGTGGTGTACCCTCCACCACTACCGCCATCCCAATCCCACCCTAACAATGGCATCGCCAAGGGAGCCACATCCCCCAAATGTTTGAGGTGCCCTATCTCCCCCTCCCCCTTCCAAATGAAATTTGGGTATTAAAAACTAGATGTATAAAAACACGCAGATGCACAAACACACCTTTAATGTTTCAATTTGGGCACAAGGACACACTGTTACTGTATGTGTCAACGGGAAGGCTAAATTTGCACAAAATGTGCTCAAAAACTACATTTCTTGGCATGTATATATCCTTGTTGACTTTGTGAAGCACTGCCCTGATGGGAAACATATTCCAGCATTATCATCTCAAATTTACTTTCAACAACTATGAGACTACTACAGCCATAAGTCCTCTACATTCAATACAATGCCTACCTACATTTGTTATCTTTGAATCAAATGGTATGTTTTCAAACTGTTAAGATTACGATTGTTTCCTTTTTAAAAAGCATCCAATAACATATGAGCATAATTAAATAGCTCATATCAATGGCTAATATCTATTTATTTTATTTATTCCTATCAGCCTTAAAATCTGAAAGGGTAACTTTGCTCTCCTAAATGCATGCCTAGGGGATCCATGCACCATACCTGAAATCATTCAATAGTCATATAAGTACTTGCACTCTTTCATATTTAATACCAAAATTTTCTATATGCTTCACATATGCACCAGGTGTGGTCTCAGCCGGCACTAGCCACCCATTTATGGCTGAAAAAATTGTAGGAAACATATCTGTCATAATATAGTTTTAAGGTACCCAAAAACTTAGTAAATCATATACAAGGACATTGTTCCCCAAATTTTCCGAGGGAGACCCTAGATCCACCACCGTAGATGCACCTTACATGCTCTGTGAGGGCTCCTCCTCGGTGGCATACCTGCAAGTTCATTGTCTCAACATTAATTCCTACTGGGCAGCTAAGTAGAACCATCATTCTAAAGTCCAATGAAAACCTTTACATGATCCATTATCCCCACTCATAATCTCCCCCTCTTCACACTGCCATCATTGAATCAGTGAGAAATAGGCTAAAAAAAGTGGTCAAATTTTTCTTTTTGTGGTCTGCAGTGCATATCCAATACCAATTGAAGATAGTTTAATACCTCATTCCAATGTTTCAATTTTTCAAAAACCCCAGAACCTCCAGGGGTTTCCTCTGACCCCCACCAGGGCAATGTGCCTGAACCCCACTAGGGGACCTATGGTGGGCCCCTGTACTCTAACACCTTCAGGGGAGCTCTTTGCCTCACCACAGCACCTCCAACAGGGCTCAAACCTTCATGATGGTGAACTCCTCTGGTAAAACGCTACCCCCAGTGCCCCCCCCCACTTCGAAAAGTCTGGCGATGCCACTAAACCTGAATTCATGTATACATGCCTTTTACAAACATATGATAATATTTGGGTTACTGAATTATTCAATTCAGGCACTCCTTCATTCCCCTTTTATATGCAATATTTATGAACTAAAAAAATTAGCTGACTTTTCAAAAGGCTTGGGTAATCGCTAAATTCTATTTGATAGAAGTAAATTTAAGTAAGGAATGTACTTGGAAAATAATTTGGACAAATCTTGCAAGAGCAGAATTTTTACATCTCATTCTACTTATTTTTTCTTCTTTGGCTAAGCAAACAACCTAAATCAATTTACCTGTCTCATAGACAGAGAGGTCTCTAGGAATCTTCATACCGCCATTGACTGCAGGGCAAGAAAGATTACGCAAGGCATGAAACAAGCAATGGTTTGAATACAAGGTTACACCTATAACTTGATGATGTTGTTAAATGTTTACCGATATGGTTAGTGTTGGACCATTCACAGTGATTACATGAACACAAGCAGAGTAATATTTTTAACAAAAGGCTAACAGACATGCAGTAAATATTAGAGATGAATACATGTTAGCGAAAAATACAATGCTAAATATATTTAAATTATAATATTTACTAAGATATGAAGAGAATATAATTTACAGAAGCACCAGTCATAAAACTTAATAGCCAAAGAGTGAGGGTACATCTAATACCTTCACTACACTGTGTTAGAGAAAACTGCAAAAAGTGAAGCTGTGCTCCTAATAAAATGTTTCCATTTTTTAATGTCTGGTGATATCAAGCCAGTGAGAGTCTACTAAACTGTTGTTCCTCTGGGTGAGGGGTGCATCCACTGCAATGTGAGGGTGGGGGCATGCAGATATATCCCGTACCTGCAAATATGTATGGAATCCTGCTGGGGTGAGAGAAACGTGCTGTGGCACGAGGAGAGGGCTGCATCGCTAAAGGTCAGAGATTAATAACCGATAGCAGAACTAAATAACCAAACCACACTTGATGTTATGACACTTTAGCTTTATATGACAGTCATCTCTAATAAATTTCAACTTTTATACCAAGAACAGTTCAAAAGTAAAAAGAACCAAAAGTGAAAATATTCACAAAAATGACAAACACTGATGCAATCATAAATACCTACACTGCTACTGTGTAAACAGCTATTAAATAAAGTGATATCATCATATCTCAATTGCAAATTAGATATACCACAAACAGCATGAAACAACAATGTGGAAGAGGTGAGATGGAAGGTACATAAAGATATCTTCATTTGAATAAAAATATTGTAAAAGGGAAAAATGAGACAAACTGTTTTACAAAACAGAGCCATTAGCTCATGCGGTCCTAAGAGCCCTGCAATAAACAGCTCCAATGGTAACATTTAACACTGTGCACTATTACAAAACTATTCATACACAAAAGATACAAATGCTATTAACGCCTACCTGAATATTTTACTGGCAATAGACAGAAGGATAGATGCATTAGTGATATCAGATTTTAATATTTGACACTATGAAGAGAAAATGTGAGTCAGTTAAATCCTACCTTCCACTTTTCGGTTCCCTCCAAAATCAGTTTCTGCTTCACCTGCGGGAGAGGAAACAAGCAAGTAGGATATTTTCATTTATGTTGGGTGAACAGCAATTATTATTAAGTAATGCTAATGAATAAATACCAATCATTATGCAAAGAAAAGTTGAGATCACCAGTAAATATTTTAGGACACATGTTAAAGATCATCAACTCTAGACAATGACTGCATTTCATGCATTTATACTTTTAAAGGCAAAATATTTTTACATTCTAATTTTGAATTTAAAGGACAAACAAAATGGCCCCAATGTGAATTGGCATATCCTAATATGCTAATTAATGGATGGCTGGTTTTAACACATGTGGCAATATTTTTGGTAGTCAACTGGAAAATTTATGCAAGCTAACTCCTTGGTTTGCCTTGAATATGCAATATTTATTTTCAGAAACATTACGAAAGATACTTATGAAGGAACCCCCCCCCCAAAAAAAATGAAAGATTTAGCTGATAATTCAGAACAGGGTTGGTGAGAACTTCTTTATACTCCTTTTACTTTCAACAGAAAATGTGTACTAGCCCTGTCCAACAAAACCATGTAACAAGTCAGTGTTCAAAGCCAAGATGTTCCTCTTAATAAAAGAAACCTAGAAATCTGTGATTGATTGTCAGATGGGTGTTAAGCAGGAGGTGTCTCTAACAATGATGGACAAATTTACATATGAATGTGTAAGTATTGGTTATGTAATACCCAAATGAGAAATATCAAAAAGTGCTTGCCCTGAATCCTTTTTCAAATCAAACTGAAATTATCTATTCTTAAAGTTAGCTATAAGAACATTTCAACTGGAGCTCTGCCTCAGTTTTTTTTTTTTTATTTTTATTTTTTTTTTAGCTCTGCCATCATTCTTATTCATTTTTGGTTATATTAGTCATTACTCTATAAGCACTAATTTCAGTTCAAGAGATGTTATTTTTTGTCTTAGTGAGAGACTGCCTGAATCTTTAACAAAACAATGACTTTGTCTAAAAGCCCAACTTTTAAAAGTACCTTTTCTCTGGAGATTACATTAAATGACCAAATTTTGAGTTCTCTTTCCTGAGTTCACTGTTAGCCTTTCAACCAACCTCAACAATTATCTTATCACTTCCTGATGAGCAATTCCATTGCCTAGGGCCTATCTTCTATCACTGAGGATACTGCAACAGCCTACCCACCCTTTCCAACAATTTAATCTATACCCTCATGTAAACTGAGCAACTGAATGTGTTGTCTCTCTACAGCAGCCACTCTGCTGCGCAACAACCACCTTTCTCTCTGATCTGCACAAGTAACTGACCAATTAGAGTGGCTTACATATAAGTTGAGCTATAATTTGAATTTGCCCTGATTCTCATGTCAATCAAAGTATGGAGACCAAATTTGGTCTCCCAAAAAATCTGGTCTCCCAACAAATTTTAGGGATATCTGTGAATGAAGGGACAACTGAATGAACTTTATAACATTGAGATTCTGTCTTTCAAACAGACTCTCACATGGTCAAAGGTTAGAATGATACTAACTGATAGTTTAAAAATCTTGATATAATACTGCAACATCAGGCAGATCCAGTATTATCATAAAAGACATGCAAATTTATGATCTGGCTTGAAGTGTGAAACACGATAAAGATGTCAAACCGTTTACAGACAAGTAAACGAGAGATTAGGATCAATTTCTTGAAACATTGAGTAGGGAGGCCGTGTAAGGAATACACAGATGAAGGAAGATTACCAAAGAGGTACTTCAAATCTTACTGGCCAGACTTGAATAATTCTTTGAAATGTACATGCATAAACAATAGCTCTATGGGACATTATGGTTCGACGCAATGACCCTACAGCCCTGCCGCAACTGCAAAGGACATCACTGCTATTACATCAGCTACAGAGGACTCTATGACTAATAAACCACCTGCAGAAGACACTCCAACCTCTTCAACTACTGTAAAGGATGCTCTGGCTATTACAGCAACTACATAAGACCCCATGACCAATAATGCACCTCTGAAAAGCACTCTGAACACTGAAGAAATTGTAATGGACTCTTCACTATAAAAATTCCACTCATGACCCCATGATTACTGGTGCAGATATAAACACATAATAAAATCTTCAAAGAATAATATAAATCTCTTTAACCATTGAATACAAATATAAAAGGCACTATGGGACATTAACCTTCTACAAGAAGACTTACAAAAAAAAAAAATAAAAACACAATTCATCACATTATATCACACATGGTTTGTTTCTCAGTACTTTGTAATATAATAAACAGGCTGTAGGTAACCCATAAACTCTCTGACTCACAGCCCCCTGGGCAGATAAAGACCTTTTTGTCATTGCACCCACACAGTCAGACAATACAGTATAAAGAAATGTCACTTTCACAAATAAAAAGGAGTTTGCTAAGTTGGCAGAGTCAACTATACCATGAGCAGTTTCAGACAAACTCAACAATTTCCTGAATTTTACTTGGCTTGCATTCAAATTGCCACCTTATATTACATCACACCTATTACCCTACATATCTACTTTCTCTCCCACCCACTGGGATGAACAGGGCTACCTTCCTAAACTTTGACTGTCTACTTTTCACAAAAAATGGTAATTTTGTGACGAGAGGAAAATACAAAATCAGGCGGAACTCATTTTGCAATTAAATCTTACAAATGTATATTTTTTCTTGGTTCAAAGCATCTTTTGCAATATTTTGTTACCTAGAAATTTCATAAAAAAAGTAAAAAAGCACTTATTCTGCATGACTTAAACAACTCAGTAGCAAAAATGCAAAATAAAAAGTGCTATACACAATATGGATACTGGGATAGAGTTAATCAGAAAGTGTGACTGCAATCACTCTGAAATATCAGCTATCCATCATTTGTACCACACAACAAAGCCATAATGAAAATATTTGGCTAACTTCAACGAAGCCCTCCCAGTCAAACTATCATTGACCTACCTAGTATACGCCAATAATGAATACATCTATACATTACCCTTTAGCATTATTATACACCCCAGACATAAGGCCTGATATAATGATAACTGATCCATCATTCACAACCATGGCTACAGTATCTGCTATGACACTAATACATCATTTGATATATTCAAATGCCTTATATACAAGTAAAATACATCTGTCAAATATAGCTAGTTTTTAGGTGACTTGCAAACGTACTACACATTCATTTCCACTGATGCTCTAGGCAGACAGCCAAACTAGCTAGACAAATTTTGCTGACTTCAAACTTGCCCTTATCCTCAAATATGAACAAACTGAACAAAATTTGACGATGGCTTTAAGTGCCCATGGCCAGTAGACAAGTTCGGTCCTAACACTCCAGTAAGCACCATGGGAAACTTAAGCAAGACACAGACATAGGCAGGACCATTCTAATCAAGGGGAAGGGGAACCATCACTGCAAGGGTGTTGGGAGGGGGAGGATTGGCAAGGATTAGTGGCTCCAATTAAACTGATTTGGCAGTGAGGAAGGTAGAGGAGTCAACAAAGGGGTGGGGGCCATTTTTCCCACCCCTGCCTAGTAATGATGATGAATATATAATATGGATTAACTCACCATCTGATCTGATCAGATTATCTTCCTCAGTAGCTTCAGTCGCTCTCATCAACACATCCGGACCATTAGATTTATATGAACCAGCAGATATAGCATTTCTATAAAGCAAGCATAAACTACTCAATAAATTCATTATATATCAAAGTGAGCTGACAAAAAAAAATTTTTTGGGGTTGTAAATTCTGACTTCACAAACTTTTGATCATGAACAACTATTTCAAATCCTTCTAAACATGGCTAATTTGACATCTACCCTATAGAGTTACTGCCCTATTAAAATTTTTCATCTTGAACACTACACTGCAGCCAAAATGTTTATTCATGCAGCTTCAATAAAAAATTCATTAACTGCAAAGAGATTGCCTCCTTGTATAAACAGATCTTTTTCTTTTTAATAGATTGCTCCGGTCAAAGACCTTCAAACCTTCCAGTTGTGCTTTGGCCAAAATGTCAAAAATAATTTTTCAGCTGGCCAAGTGGACACTTGATTGATCATAGAGACCCCACATGGGTACAGTTTCATAATGAAGAAAGCTGTGTGCTGTATAACAAAAACACTGACCTTACACTGATAACTTGATGATAGTTTACTTTTCCTTCAAATGGTCAATCTTTTATGGATTTTGATGAAAACTGTCCCTATATTCCAACACTGCTGCCCCAACAGAGCAAATTTATGGGCAGTACATAATGAAGTGGCTGCATTTTTTAACTGTCAAATATGAAAGTAGAAGTTACAATTACAGTAAATGAACCAAGAAAATCAATATCTTACGCAGCTCCATTCTTTCCCCCTGCTGATGCCGCTGGTGCTACTCCGCAGCAGACACATGCCCCACAGCAAAGCTTGGAGCAAAATCTGAAGACAAATATAATTAATCTCTATGAAATTGCCATGCATTCATTATAAACTTCTAATATTACTTACTGCAACTGCTTTCTGTTTTTTTTTTTTTTTTTTGCCATGGGCCAAGGGTACGTACTTCACAGGTTTACATCCCCTACCAGGGGATATTAGAATACTCCATATCTTTACTCACATATACCCCTTTACAATCCTATGTTTTTGTTTTTAAATTGTCAAATTAGATAAACAGAACTCCTTGTTTTACCTTTAACATGTTCTGAGACTTCATGAAAGGGAAATATGGGATTACTCACCCATGAACCATCACATACCCCTACCCTACCGCAATACCATCAGCTACCCCTGCCCCATTCATACATAATCAATACCCCTGCCCCTTACATGTACCATGCTGTGTAAGAAGTCTGGATGTTTAGACATAAACAATTTTGGGAGGATGCGGGTGGGAAGAGGGGAGGGGAAAGGGAAAAGACAGATTTAATACTCACCCAGCACATTCCTCTTCATCAGAACAGCAGCATGGACAGCAGGTAGCCCAGCATCTGGCAAGACCTTGACAACATGCTCCAAAACAACCTCCAGCCCCACATACCTCCCCACAGCAGGGGCACATTGAGGCACAGCACTTAAAGCACCCACAAAGGGCACACAGCAGCAAGAGCAGAGCTATTAGGAGTATAAGGGCTATCAGAGCTAAGGCTATCAGCCACAACCACCAGGGAAATGCAGCAATACCAGTCCGTGTTACTGGAGGTGCTAGGGTTCCTGTTAACAAAAACAATTTATCAACAACACTTAATATCAACAAATTCTTTCCATAAACACTCACAACATTAGTTGTTGGCAAAGTATTTTCAGGCCATTAAACCTTTCATGTTGTAAGACTCTGTTCTTTCAGACATTAAAATTACATTGGGGTGGGTGACTAGGTTTTCAGTTTATGACCTCTGATGACCTAAACTGATCTTTGACCTCCATCAAAAACAATAGCATACTTCCTCTCAATATGGTTAATCTATCAAGTATGGAAAGTACTTGTCATTGCTACCTTGAGATATCATATCTACAAGCTAAGCATCACAAACATACACTTACCAGCCTGGTTGCATAAGAGTCTGCATTTTGAAAGGAATCATTAACACAAGTAGCTCTTTTCATCTTTTGCTACATTTATCTAAGGTTTTCCCCTCAGTTGACTACTATGATTCTCTGACCATGCCAGTTAGGAACCTCAGCCATTGAGAAGCCTAGAGTATATTAAAGCCTACTGCTGTATTGGTATTCATTGGTACTGTGGTAGTCCACATTTTAAAGCTGCTGAGGTTTATGTTACTGTGTCAGCTATGACATCATTGTAGTCAAGACTCAATTCAGCAAAAATGCTTGACGAACCGACGGCTAAACAGTTAATGGACGGAGAATAGCTGCTAAGGTTTATGTTTCTGCATCAGTTATGACATCATTGTTGGAGTCAGGACTCCATTCAGTGTTGCAACTAATAGGGCTTCTGGCACTCGACTCAAAAAATGTTGGAGTCGCCCAAGCCTACTGCTAGACAGTTAATGGACAGAGAATAGCTGCTGAGGTGTATGTTTCTGCATCAGTTATGACATCATTTTAGGAGATGCAATTCTTTCAGAGTCACACCTAATTCAGCAATGGGCATCCACCTCCAAAATACTGGAGTCAACCAAGTAGAGTCACACATAATTCAGCCATGGTATCCACCTCCAAAATACTGGAGTCAACCAAGCAGAGTCACTCCTAAATCAGCCATGGGCACCCACCTCCAAAATACTGGAGTCAACCAAGTAGTGTCACATGTAATTCAGCCATGGTATCCACCTCCAAACTACTGGAGTCAACCAAGTAGAGTCACACATAATTCAGCCATGGTATCCACCTCCAAAATACTGGAGTCAACCAAGCAGAGTCACTCTTAATTCAGCCATGGGCACCCACCTCCAAAATACTGGAGTCAACCAAGTAGAGTCACACCTAACTCAGCCATGGGTACCCACCTCCAAAATACTGGAGTCAAACAAGCAGAGTCACTCTTAATTCAGTCATGGGCACCCACCTCCAAAATACTGGAGTCAACCAAGCAGAGTCACTCCTAAATCAGCCATGGGCACCCACCTCCAAAATACTGGAGTCAACCAAATAGAGTCCCACCTAATTCAGCCACGGGTACCCACCTCCAAAATACTGGAGTCAACCAAGTAGAGTCACTCCTAAATCAGCCATGGGCACCCACCTCCAAACTACTGGAGTCAACCAAGCAGAGTCACTCCTAAATCAGCCATGGGCACCCACCTCCAAACTACTGGAGTCAACCAAGTAGAGTCACACCTAATTCAGCCATGGTATCGACCTCCAAACTACTGGAGTCAACCAAGTAGAGTCACACCTAATTCAGCCATGGTACCCACCTCCAAAATACTGGAGTCAACCAAGTACAGTCACACCTAATTCAGTTATGGGTACCCACCTCCAAAATACTGGAGTCAACCAAGTAGAGTCACACCTAATTCAGCCATGGGTACCCACCTCCAAAATACTGGAGTCAACCAAGTAGAGTCACACCTAATTCAGC